>JAIUJO010000357.1:0-205000 GCA_023846275.1 Vanilla planifolia
TGTGTCTTTGTGCATGCATGTATAGGTCAATGAGCCTTTATGTGTACATGTGTGTGTGCCATTGGTTGTGCATCCTCATGCACTTGAGCATGCATGTGTTCATGCGTATGTGCAAGTGTACATGTGCATGGGAGTGTGCGTGCACATGCTGGTTTGTAAATACATGTGTGGTCATCTAAGATTATGTGTACATTTTAGTATGTTTGCATGTGTGTGTGTGTAAGTGTATGCTTATGTGTTCTTTTTTGTATGTATGGGGTGCTTGTGTTTGTTTCTTTTATGCACATGTGCAAGCATTTGTGTGCCTATGGGTGTGTGTGGGTGTGCAAGTGTGTACAAGTGTGTATTTGTGTGGGATGTATGTTTTTGTGCATGTCCATGTGTAAGTGTGTGCATGTGCATGTTTGTTTGTGTATGTGTGCACCCGTAGGTGTCTATGTGTGTGTGCATGTGTCTACATATATATGTGCATGTGCACACAT
Source organism: Vanilla planifolia (assembly GCA_023846275.1). NCBI lineage: Eukaryota > Viridiplantae > Streptophyta > Magnoliopsida > Asparagales > Orchidaceae > Vanilla > Vanilla planifolia. The sequence goes on from JAIUJO010000357.1 coordinate 483, forward strand.
GTGTGTATGTGTTTGCATATGATGTGCTTGTGCATGTGTGTGTACATGTGCATCTATGTATTTGTTTGCATCTGTGTCATGTGTACACGAGCACAAATATGTGCATGTCTTTGTTTGTTCGTGTATGCACATGAGTGTGTTTTTGTGTACATGTGTGCACTTACATGCATATGTGTATATGCTTTTGCATTCATGTGTGTGCATGTGGTTGCCTTTGAGTGTGTATGGGCATGTCGATGTTTGCATTTGCATGTGGGCAAGTGTGTGTGTGTTTGTTTGTGTGCAATGTTTGTCTCTTCATTTTTTTTGTGTGTGTGTGTATGTGTGTATGCATGTTTGTGTGAGAGTGTGTGTTTGTGTGAATGTGTTTGTTTGTGCATGTGTTGTTGTATGTTTATGGGCACTCATGCATGTTTGTGTGTGTGCTTGTGTGTGTGAGTGGGTGCTTGCATGTGCACACATACTCATGCATTAGTGCACGTGTGTGTATATGTGTGTGTGCATGCTTGCATGTGTAAGTGTTTGTTTATGTGTGAGTGTATTTTTGTGTGAATTTATGTGCATGTGCATGTGTGTGTGCGTGCATATTTTTTTATGTTATGTGTGCATGTGTGTGCTTGTGTGTGTGTTTACATGCATGCTTCTACTTACACATGCTAGTGTGTATGCATGTGTTTATGCATGTGTGCATGTGTACATGTGTCGACATGTGTTTGTGCGCATGTACATGTCTGTTCTTCTTTGTGCGTGCGTGTTGTTACGAGTTGTTCGTATGTCTACCTGTATGCCTGTGTGTGTAGGTGTGTGTATGGTTGTGCATGGATATCTATGTATGTGTATGTGTGTGTTTGCATGCTTGTGCATTTGGGTATATATGTGCACATGTGTGTGTCTATTTGTGTGTTTATGTGCCTGCTTATGCATATGTGCATGTGAGTGTTTGTGTACTGGTGTGTATGTGTGTCTATGTGAGTGCATGTTTGCTTGTGTGTCAAGGTGTGCATTTGCTAGTGTCTTATTGTCTGTGCACATGTGTGTGTGCATGTGTTCCTATGTGTATGTGTGTGTATTTGCAAGTGTGTGTGTGTATTTGAATGTGTGAGTGTTTCTATGTAATATACATGAGTGTGTGTATTTGTGTGTTATTGTGTTGTGTGTGCGAGTGTGTTTTCTTGCTTGTGCCTAAATGTGCTAGTGTGTATGCATGTGGGTAAGCATATGTGCATTTGTTTGCATGTGTGTTAGTGTCGTTGTGCATGTGCATGTGTGTTATTGTGTGTATGTCATTGCATGTGTGTGCATGTGTGTGTAGAAATGTCATTGTGGCTGTGTGTGCATGTGTGCACATGTGTGTGTGTGTCTGCATGCTTGTGCATATCTACGTGTGTGTATGTGGATGTGTGTGCTTGCACTTATGCATGTGCAAAAGTGTGTGATTGTGTGTGTGTATATGCATGTACATGTGTAAGCATGTGGATGCATGTGTGTGTGCGTTTATGTGTGTTTGTTTGTACTTGCAATTGTATTTGTGTTTGCTCGTGTTTGTTAAGGGATGTGTGTGTGGATGTGTATTTGTGCGTGCATGTGTGCGTAGATGTGTGCATGCGCATGCACGTACATGTGTGTATGTGTATGGATGCTTATATGTGCATGTGTGTTGGTGTGTGTGTGTGTTTGATTGTATGTGTGAGTACATGTTTGTGTGTGTGAGTGTGCTTGTGCAAGTGGGAAAATGTGTTTAAGGGAGCTTGTGTAAGTGTGAAATTTATATACATGCTTGTGTTTGTGCATGTGTGCATGTGTGTTTGCATGTGTGTGTGTGAGGGTGTATGGGTGTGTACATGTTTGCAAGTGTGTCTGCCCATGTGTGCATGTATGTGTGTGTATGTGTTAGTTGGCCAAAGCCCTATGTATGTGTATGCAAGCATTTTTGTGTGTGTTTGCATACTTGTGAGTGTGTATGCATGCACATGTGTATGTGTTTGTTCATGTGTTTGTGCATGTGAGTGCATACACATATGTTGTTATGTGTGAGTTTTTATGCATGTGTGTGTGCATGTCTATGTTTGAGCTTGTGTGCACGTGTGTGACCATATGTGTTTGCATTTGAGTGAATGTGTTTGTTTTCTTGTGTGTGTTTATGTGTGCATGTACAAATATTTTAATGTGCATGTGTGTGTGTATGTGTCTGCTTGTATGTGTGTGCATGTGTATGTCTACATGCAAGCTTGCCTGTGTATGCTTGTGTGGTTGTGTGTGCATATGTGCATGTATGTGTGTATTTGTGTGTTCAACTTTGAGCATGTTTGTGAGCATGCAGGGGTGTGTGTGTGTGTTTCTGTAGGTGTTTGTGTGTGTGCATGTGTGTATGCACACATTCGCATATGTGTTTGGGCATGTGTGTATGCCTATGTGCAAGTGTGTTTTGCTTATAGTGCATGTGCTTGTGATTACATATGCGTGCACATGTGTGTGTGTGTGCATACATTTGTATGTGAGGGTGTCTGTATGTGCTTGCATGTGTGTCTACATGCATTTATGTTGGTGCATGTGCGAGAACAATCATTTTCTCTTGTATGTGTATATGTGTATGTTTGCATCTTTCTATACATACATGCGTGTGTGTGCGGGTGTGTGTGTGTGTACACGTTTATTTTTGTGCATGTGTGCATGTTTACATCTTTGTGTGCATACATGTGCATGTGTGTGAGTGTATACATTTGTATGTGCATGCATGCTTGTGTGTATGTGTCTGCTTGCATGTTTATGTGTGTGCATGTGTGGGTGTGTGTGTTTGTATGTGCTTTCATGTGTGCATGTGTGGGTGTATGCATGCATGTATGTGCATGTTTGTAATAATGTAAGTGAGTGTGGGTGCATGTGCAAGCATCTGTGAGTGTTGGTGTGTTCATATAAATGTACATGTGTGCATGTGTGCATGCTTGTGCATGGGTACACTCACATGTACTTGTATGTGTGTTTAGGTGCATGTCTGTGTGCATGTGTTTGTGTGGATGCCTTTAGATATGTGTGTTCTCCTATGTGTTTGTGGGTATGCATGTGTCTGTGCATGTCTCTACCTGTGTGTGCATGTGCATGTGTGTGTATACGAACGTGTGAGTCTATGTGTCTGCATGTGTGTGTTCATGTGTAAGCATGCACTTGTGTGTGTGTTTGTGTGAAAGCATGCACATGTGTGTGTGTGTTTGTGTGGCCATGTGTGTGTGTGTTTGTGTGGCCATGTGTGTGTGTGTCTATGTGAGCATGTGTGTGAGCATGTATGCAAGTATCCATGTGTGCATATGCATGTGCATGTGTCTATGTATGTATGTGGTTATTTGTGTGTGTGTGTGTCTATGCCTTTATGTATATATATGTTTATGTGAGTGATCATGTTTGTGTGGGCTCATGTGGGTGTGTGTGTGTGCCTACATGTGCATACATCAGCATATCTGGATGTGTGTGTGTGACAATACATGTGTGCACTTGCTTTCTTACATGTTGGTTTGCATGCATGCACATGTGTGTGGGTTCATGTGTTTGCTTGTGAGTGTCTCTATGTGTTCATATATTTGTATGCTTGTGTTAATGTGCATATGCACACCATGCATGTGTGTGTGTGTAGATACCTATGTGCATGTGTGCATATACATGTGTTTATGTTTATGTGCTTTCATGTGCATGTGTGTGTGTGTGCATGCATGTGTTTGTGTATGTGTATGTGCACATGGGTGCAAGCATATGCATATGAGTGTGTGTTTACCTATGTGTTTGTGTGCATGTGTCCATGTGTGTGTATAGTTGAGTGCGTGCATGCATGTGCATGAGTGTGTGAATGTGTGGCTGTGTATACATGTGTATTTGTATGTGTGTGTGTCTGAGTCAGCCTTACTGGTTGGGGGTGGGTGGGTGTGGGTGTGTGCATCTTTGTGTGTGTTCATGTGTATGTCCATGTGTATGTGTGTTTTTCTATGCATGCATGTGTGTGTGTGTGTCTATGTACAATTGTGAGCATATATGTACGCATGTGAGTATGTGTATGCATCTATGTGTTTATGTGTGTAGTATTGTATTTTATGTGCTTATCTTTGTGTCTACCTGTGCATGTTCATTTGTGTGCATACCTATCTGCTAATGTGTATGTTTGTGCATGTGTGGTCATATACGTATGTGCTAATGCATATGTGAGTGTATTTCTAAATGCAAGTGCATGTGCTTGCTTATGCTTGTGTATGTGCATATGCATGCTCGTGCATCTATATGTGTATGTACACTTGTGTGTTTATGTATGAGTGCACCTGTGTGTGTGTATCTATTTGCTTATGCATGTTTTCATGCATATGCATGTGTGTGTGTGTATGCATATGTGTGCACTTATTTGTGTATGTGTTTCAATGCTTGTGCTTGTTGATGTTTGTGTTAATAAATGTGCATGTTTACTCAAGTACATAATGCATCGTGTTTGTTTGAGTGTGTTTGCAAGGATGCGTATGTATTTTTGTTTGTATGTGTACACATGTGTGTGTGTTTGTTTGTGTTTATGCATGTGTTTGTATATTGTGTTGTTATGCATGTCTATATGGGTGTGTACTTACATGCATGCATTTGTGAGTAGGAGGATGTGTTTGTGTGTGTATGCAAGCATGTGAGTGCATATGTGCATGAATCTATGTGTGTGTGACCATGTGTGTGCATGTGTAGGTGTGTGCATTGTTTTGAGTGTGTGTTTGTATGTGCATGTGTCTACATATATTTGTACATGTTTGCATGTATGTTTCTAAGCATAAGTTCCAATGTGTGTATGTGCATATACTTGTGTAGGTTTTGTGCTTGTTTTGGTTTGTGTGTGTGTGTCTATGTGTATTATTGTGTGTGTGTGTGTGGAAAAGCATAAGTGTAAGTGCCAATGCATCTTAGTAGGCATGTGTGCATGGGTGTGTGTACATGTGTGTACGTGTGTGTGTGCATGTGTGTGTCTGGGTGTATACTTCTGTGCTTGGTGCATGCATGTGTGTGTATATGTCTATGTACATGTGTGTTTGCATGTATGTATGTGTGGGTATGTGTATATATGTGTGTATGCACATATGCCTTTGTATGCATGTGTTTGCTAAGCTTGCATACATGCATGTGTTTGTGTGTGTGTGTTTGTGTGAGTGTATGTGTTGACATGTGTGTGTGTGCATGTGTGCTCATGTGTGTGTGTATATGTATGTGCATATGTGTGTGTTCCTATGTATGTTTGCATATTGGTGTGTGTGAATATGTGGTTGTTAGCGTGCATGTGTGGCTATATGTGTGTATATGTGTAAGTGTATATGTATGTGTCTCTATATTATATGTGCATGCATTATTATGTATGTATGTGTGTGTTTGTGTATATGTGGTTGTGGGTTTGTGTGTGCACATGCATGTTTGCATTTGTGTGTACATGTGTGTGGATGTGTGTGTGAGTTGGTATGTGCATCTCTGTGTTGTGAGTGTTGCACATGTGCATTTGTGTATTTTTTGCACAAATGCATAGGTGCATGTGGGTGAGTGCGTGGGTGTGAATCTGTGCTCATGTGTGTGAGTATGTGTGTGTGCAAGTGTACTTGTGTGTGAATGTGTGCAATTATATGAACACAACTTTATTTATGTGGGGTGTGTTTGTGTGTGCATGTGTGTGCATATGTGTGTATCCATGTGTGGTTGTAGGTATGCATTTGCACGCATGAATGCATGACTATGTGTGGATGTGGGCATGTGCTTGTACTTTGATTATTGTCTGTGCATCTATATATGAATGTATCTATGTGGGTGCATTTTTTGTGCATTTGTGTGCATGCATGTACATGCGTGTATGTGTGTGTGTGTGCAACCTTGTGTGTGTGGGTGTGTGTGCCTATGTGTGTGCTTGTGTTCATGTGTCTGTGCGTCTATGTGCACATATGTGTGCATTTATGTGCATGGTCTCGTGCATGCGTCAACGTGTGTTTGTTCATGTTTTTGTGTATGTGTTAGCATGTATGTTAATGTGTGTGCTTTGTGTTTGTGCATGCTTATGTATGTTTGTGAGTGCATGTACTTATGCATGTTTTGTGCATGTTTTGGTTTGTGTTCATGTGCATGTGTGTGCACGTGTGTGCTTGAGTGCGCACACAAGTGTGTGTGTGGGTGCATGTGTGAGGATGTGTGTGTGAGAGTGTGAGTAAATGTGTATGTGCATGTTTGTGTGCATGGATGCTTGCATGTGGGCATACAAGCACGTGTTCCTATTCAAGGATGCATGCAAGTGTGTTTATAAGCATGTGTTCCCATGCATGAGCACGTGCATTATTGTGTCTTTGTGGGAGTGTGTTTACATGTGCATGTGTGTACATGTAAGTGTGCATGCTTGTGAGTGTGTGAGCATGTGAGTATGTATATGTGTGCATGCAAGTGTGTTCATATGTGTGTGAGTGCTATGCATGCATGTGTGCATCTGTCTAAGCATGGGTTTGTTTTGTGAGTGCATGTGTGTGTATGTTCCTATGTGTGTGCATGTGTACATGCTTATTTGTATGTGTGTAGGTGCATCTATGTGCATGGGTACACTTGCGTCAATGTGTATGTGTGGCTATGCACGTGCATGTGTGTATGTGTGTGTGTGTGCCTGCATGCATGTCAAAAATATATTCATGTCATATGCGTATGTGTGTGCATGTAGTTATGTGTTTACATACGTGTGTCCTATATGCATGTGTTTGTGCATGCATGTGTGTGGAGGTGTGTGTGTTGGTGTGTGTGAGTGTATGTGCATGCATACATGCATGTATGTGTGTGTGTGTGCATTTGTGTATGTTAGTACACACAAATATGTGTGGATAAGCAAGTGCATGGGGGTTTGTGTTCATGTTTGCATGTGCAATTGTTGTGTGTACATCTATACACATGCACCTCTACATAAGTGGGTGCAAGTGTGTGTTTGTGTGTGTGTAGTTGTGTGCATGCATATGTGTTTGTGTATATACATTGTGTGCATATATGTGTGCATGTTAGTGCATATGCTTGCATACTTGTGCATGTGTGTGTGGTCATGCGAGTGTGTGTCTGCATCTGTTTGTGTGCATATGCATGTGTGTGTGTGATTGTGTATGTGTGTTTTTGAATGATTGTGTGATTGTGTGTGGGTATGCATACATGTGTGCATTTGTATATATGTGTGTGTTTGTGTGTGCCTATGTGTGCTTGGAAGTATCTATGCATGTGAGTTTGTGTGTGCATGAGTGGCTACAAGTTTGTGTGTGCATGTGCATTTGTGTTTCTATCTACATGTGTGTGTGCCCATGTTTGTGTGTGTGCGTGTGCATGTGTGTATGTTTGCATGTGTACATGTGTGTATGAGTGTGTTCATGCATATGTGTGTGCATGTATGTACATGTGTGTGCATGTTTTTCTATGCATGTGTGTGTGTATTTGTGTATGTGTGTATGCTCGTCTATGCATGTGCATGTGTTTGTGTGTACATATCCATGTGTTTGTACATCTATGTGCATTCATTCGTGTGTCTGTGTGTGTGCAAGTTTATGCATTTGTATTTACATGTTTGTGTATGTGCACGTGTGCGTGAGTGCTTGTTCATTGTGTATGTGTGTGTCTGCATGTGTGTGTGTGTGTGCATGTGAGTTTGTGCATGTGTGTGCTTATGCTTCTTTGTGCATTTGTGTATGAATGAGTGCATGTTCTATGTGCATGCATGTCTGTGTGTATATGTGTGTGCATGTGTTTGTTTGTGCATGCTTACATGTGTCTATTTGTGTGCATGTTCATATGTGTGTGTTTGTGTATGTGTGTATGCATGTTAATGTGTGAGTGTGTGTGCATGGTTGCATGTGTCTATTTGTGTGTGCATGTATGTTTTAATGTGTTGTGCTCTGTGGGTGTGTGCATATATGTGTGAATGTTTGTGTCTGTGTTTGTGTGCATGAGTGAGTGTGCACATGCATGTGTGTGTGTGTGCATGTGGGCTTTTTTGTACTTGCACATGTGTATGCTTGTGCATGTATGTGTATTTGTCTATGTGTGTGTGCCAACATTTGTGTGTGTGTGTGTACATGTGTACGTACATCTGTGTGTGCATGTTTGAGCAAGTTTGTGTGTGTCTGTGTGTGCACATGTACAATTGTGTATGCGTGCATGTGCATGCAAATGTGTGTGTGCGTGTGTACTTTTTGTTGGCATGCTTATGTTCATTTGCATATATGTGTGTTTGTGTGCTTGTGTGTGATAGTTTTTGTGTCTGTAGGTACATGTGTGCATGCTTGTAGGTGAGTATTTGTGTGTGACTGTGTGTGTGTGTGTCTGCAAGGATGTTCGCATGTGTTCTGGTGAATGCATAGGTTTGTGTGTGTGCATATGCGTACTTATGTATGTGTGTGCATGTAGTTTGTGTGTGTGCGTATATGTTGTGTGTGTACATACATGTGTGTGCTTGTTCGTGCATGTGAGTATGTATGGGTGTGCATTTATTTGTACATGTGGGTTTGTTTGTGGCTTTCTACCTACGTTTGTGTACATGTGCATTTTATGTGTATGTGCATGTGTGTTTGCATGGTAGTGCATGCATGTGTGTATGTTTATGGGTGTGTGATTATGGGTGCTTGTGTTAGTGAGGGCTTAAGTGTGTGCATAAGTGCATGCATTTTTAGGTGCATTCATGTGCTTGTGTGCATGTAGTGCGCATGTGCATGTATTTATATGTGTATGTTTGAGTGCACATGTGTGTGTGCAAGTTTGTGTGTGTTGTGCATTTGGGTGTGTAGGGGGAATGCATATGCACGTGCTCATGTGTGTGTATGCATGTCTATGCATGTGTATGTGCGCATGGGTTTGTGTGTGTTCTTATACAAGTGTGTGTGTGTTCTTACGTGTGTGATTGTGTATGTGCATGTGTGTATGTGTGTGCATATTTGCATTGCTATGTGCAACTATGCATGTATATGTGTGTTTGCATGCATAGACATATGTGCATCAGTGAGTGCATGTGGGTACACATTTATGTGCTTTTGCATATGTGTGCTTGTGCTTGTGTGTGTGTACGTGTGTGTGGGGGGTGTATGCATATGTGTGCACGTGTTTGTATACCTACATACATGTGTGTTTATGTGCACGTGCATGTATGCACATGTGTGCATGTAGGTGTGCACACCAGTGTGCCTTCATGTGTATAGTTGTTTGTAGATTTTTGTGTCTCTACATAAGTGTATGTGTGTGTATGAGCGTATGCGTGCGTGTGAATGCTAGCACATATGTGTGTGGGAACATATGTGTGCTCGTGTGTGTGTGCATGTGCGCATAGGAATATGTGCGATTTTTCATGTATGTTTCTATTTGCCTACACGTGTGTATGTGCTTGCATGTTTCCATGTGTATGTGTGTATGTGCACATGTGTGCATATATGTGTGTGTGTACATGTGATTATATATGTATGTGTGTGTGGGTGTGTGCATGTGCTTGTGTTTATGCATTTGTGTGTGTGTACTTTTGTATGTGTGTGTGCATGTGTGCTTAAGCCAGTTTGAGTGCAAGTGTGTGTTTGATCATGCATTTATGTGTGTGGGTGTGCATGCAAGTTTGTGTGCATGTGTATGTATATACTTATATGCACATGTGTGTGTGTGCATCTGTGTGTATATATGCATGTTTGTGCATGTGTGTGTGCATTTATGTGCGAGTGTGCGTGTATTTATTTACGTGAGTGTGTGACTGTGTTTTCATTTATTTGTGTGTGTGTTCATGTATCTTTGTGCATGTACATGTGTACATTCATGCACACCTGTGTGTGTATGTGTTTGTGTACATTCATGTGTGTCTTTGTGCATTTGTGCGGTGTTCGAGCGTTTGCACCTATGGGTGTGTTCATGCTTGTGTGTGTTCATATATGTAGGAATGAGTGTGTGCGATTATGTATGTATGCATGCTTGTTTCTATAAGCATGTCTTCGTGTTTCTATGAGTACAAAACTTGTGTTTGTTTGTGTGTGTCTGGATGTGTAAGCATGTGCATGTATGAGTGCATGTGTATGTGTGCTTGCAGATGCATGAGTGAATGTGTTAATGCCTATGTTTGTGTGTGCTTGCACATGTGTGTGTTTGTGCTCATGTGTGAGTGCTAATGTGTGCATGCACATATATGTGTGTGTCCATCCATGGGTATGCATGTTTGTGTCCATATGTGTGCATGGATGCATGTATATATTTGCATGTGCATATGCATGTGTTTTTGTGTTTATTCTTGTGAACATGCATACATCCATGCATATGTGTGTGTATGTGAATGTGTGCATGTGTGCGGGTGTGTGCATCCATGCATGTATGTGTGTTTAAGCATGTGTATGCAAGTGCATGCACATGTGTGTGTGTGTTTAGATAGTCTTGTGCATGTGTGCATGTGTTTTTTTGGTTATGTGTATGTATGTGTGTGTGCTTTGGGGCATGTGTGTCTATTCTTGTATGTGTGATTGTGTTTGTGCATGTGCATGTAGGTGTGTGTGTGTGTGTGTATGCCTACATGTGTCTATGTGTGCATGCACATTGTGCACGGGTGTGTGTGAGTGTGTTTGTGTGTGTATGCTAGTGTCCAATTGTGTGTGTGTGGATGCATGGGTGAGCGTGTGCATGTGTTTTTATGTGTTTACATTTGTTTGTGTGTGTTCATGTGCATGTGTGTGCACATGTGAGTGTGTGCATCTAATGGTGTGTGTGTAGATGTATGCATGCGTCTATGCATGTATGTATATGCAAGTGCATGTATGCGTTTGTGCTTTTTTGTGTCTCTACATGTGTGCATGTGTGTGCGCTTATGTGTATGTGTGCATGCATGTGTGTGTGTGTGATTGTGTGTGTATGCATGCATGCATATGTACCAATCTACATGGGTACGTATATGAGTGTGTGTGTGTGTGTGTAAATGTGTGTGAGCATGTGTGTGCATATGTATATATGAGTATGTATGTGTGGGTTTGTACATAGGTGTATGCATGTGTGCATGTGTTTGTGCATTTGAGCATGTGTGAGTGAATGTGATCATTTGAATGCATGTGTGTGTGGTGTGTGTGTTTGTGTATGAGTGCATGTTTACAAATGTTTGCACATGTGCTCGCATGCTTATGTGTGAGTGTGTATGTGTTTGTGTGTGTGTATAGGTTTTTGGGCATGTTCTTGTGTGTGTGTGTGAGTTCATATGTTGTGTGCATGTGTGTGTACATACATTTGTGAAAGCTTGTACAAGTGTCTATGCAAGGTTAGGCAAGAGTGTATGCATGTCTATGTTTGTGCATGGATGTGAGTGTGCATATAAGTTCATGCGTGTACGTGCATATCTTTTTGTTTTTTTGCATATGTGTATTTGAGTGTGCGTGTGTGTGTGTGTGCTTGCATGTGTGCTTGTTCTTATGTGTGTATGCATGTGTGTGTGTGGGTGTGGGTTTTGGCATGTGTGGGTGTGTGTGTATATGTGTGTGTGGGTATGTATGTGAGTATTTTTTCTTGAGTGTGTGTGGATGCATGCATGTGTGCTTCTGTGCTTGCATTTGTGTGTATGTCTGTATGCATTGGTGTGTGTGTGTGTCAATGTCTATGTGTACATGTCTATGCATGTATGCAAGAACATATCTATGTGCAGTGTGTGCATGATGTGTGTGTATAGGTGTGCGTGTGTGTGCACGTGTTTATGCTTGTTTGTGTTTGCATGTGTGCATATGTATTCATGTTTCTGTGTAAGTGTTTAAGTGTGTGCATGGGTGGATGCATGTGTGTGCACATATGTATGTGTAGTTATTCTGATACATGCGTGAACATGTTTGTGTATCTGGTGTGTCTTTGTGTCTGCATGCATGTGCTTATCTGCATGCATGTCAACATGTGTGTATGTCTACGTGTGTGTGTGTGTGTATATGTAGGTTTTTTTATGTATGCATGGTGCATGTATGTGTCTTTGGGGTTTTGTTTCTATGGGTGTGTTTGTGCATGGCAATGCACATGTGAATGTGTTTATGTGTGTGCATATTTTGCACATGTGCACATATGTGCATGCAAGCATACCTGTGTGTGTATGTGACTCTATTATGCTTGTGTTCGTGTGCACATTTGTGACTATGCGTGCATGTGTGTGCACGTATGTTCGTACACAAGTTTGTGCATGTCTATGTGTGCGTGTGAGTATGCATGTGTGTAAGTGTGTGTGTGAATATTTCTATTGTTCTGGGTGCATGGGTGTGTGTATGTTTTTGTACACATATGTGCGTGCATATGTGTTTGTGTATGTGCATGTACATGTGCTTGTGCATGGGAGTGTGTGTGCATCCATGTGTGTGTGCACATGTGTGTGTGCATGCATGTGTGTCATTGTGTTTGCAAGTGTCTTTGTCTGCATGTGTGCGTTTACGCATGTGTTCTTTTTTTTTGCATGTGTTCATGTGTTTTTACATGTGGGTGTCTATGTGTATGTGCATGTGTTTGTGTGCATCTGAATGTGTGTGTGTCTGTGGGTGTGCATGCACATATGTGTGAATATGTGCATATGTGTGTGTGTAGGAGTGTTCATCTATTCATGTGTGCATGCTTGAGCATGCATGCATGTGTGTGTGTGTGCATGTGCGTATGTGTTTGTGCATGTGCATATGTATTTGTGCATGTGTGCATGTGTGCATGTGTTTCTTTGTTTGTTTATGCATGTATGTGTGTTTTTGTACATTTATGCATGTGTGCATGCATGCGTAAATGTGCATGTGCATACATGTGTATGAGCATTTGTCCTTTTGTGTGTATATATGTGTGTGCATATGGATATGCATATGTGTGTGTGTTTGTGTAAGTGTAGGTGTGTGTCAACATACATGTGTATGTGTGTGCTTATGCATGTCTATGTATGTGTGCATCTTTTTGTGTGTGGGTGTGTGATTGTACATATTCATGTGTGAGTACTTATTTTTGTGTATATGTGTTTGCATGCATGTGTGTGTGTATGTGATTGGTTGCTTGAGCGCATATATGTGTGTGCCCATGTGTGTGTGCATGTATGTTCACTTCTCTGTGTATGTGCGTGCATGTGTCTATATAGATTTGTGAGTCTATATTTGTGTGTGTGTATATATATGCATGTGAGTGTGTGTGCATGTATGCTTGGATGTGTAAGTTCATGTATGTGTATTTGTGTGTACATCTATGCATCTTTGCATGTGTGAGCTTATGTGTGGATGTTATTATGTGTGTTTGTTTGTGCATACGTGTATGGTTAGGTACATGTTAGTGTGTGTGTATCTGTGCATGGGCATATGTGTATATGCATATGCGTTGGCATGTGTACACTTTTGTGTGCATAGTTTCGTGTATTTGTCGGTGTGTGTCAATGTGTATGAGTGTATGTTTGCCAATATTCATGGGCATGTCTGCATGTGTGTGTACTTATGTCTTTGCATGTGATCATGCATGTGCATGTGTTTGTGATTGTGCATGTGTGTGCATGTGTGTCATTATATGTACATGCATCTATCTGTTAATGTGTATGTGTGCATGTATACATGTGTGTATGTGTGTGTGTGCATGCTTGAATTCATTCGTGAGTGTTTATTTGTTAAGATGTGTATGTAGCTCCTTGTGTGTATGTGTGTGTGTGCATGTAAGCATGTGTGTTCTTGTGTGTGTGTGTGTGTGAGTCCATGCATGCATGTGTTGTACATGCATGCAAGCATGTGTGTGCTCATGTGTGTGGACAGATGTATTTGTGTATGCATGTGTGTGTCTACTTGTGTATGTCTACATGTGCATGTGTCTTTGTGCATGTGTTCATGTGTCTTTGTTTGTGTGCATGTATGCACATATGTTTGTGTGTTTTTCTGTGTTTTGTTTGTGTGTGTATGTGTGCTAGTGTGTATGCCTGAGTCTATATGTTGTGTGTGAATGTGTGCTTATGTGTGCATGTATGCATTTGTCTGCAAGCATGTGTGTGTGAGTTTGCATACGCATGTCTATGTGTGTATGTGTGTGCCCATGTGTGTGCAAGTGTGTTTTCATGTATTTGTGCATGAGTATATGCCTATGGTGTAATTTTATTTGTGTGCATTTTAGTGTTTGTTTGAGCATGTGTGTTTAGGTACATACATGTCTGTACATTTGTGTGCATGTGTGTTATTTTGTGTGTGCTTGCATGTACATATGCATATGCATGTTATTATGTTTATGGGTGTGCATATGTGTCTAGAAGTGTGTGTGCGAGTGCATATATGGGTGCATGTGTGTGCATGTATGGGTAGGTGCATGTGTGTGCACCTGTGTGTGCTTGTGTCTATATGTGTGTGCATGCTTGTGTGTGCCAATGTGTGTGCATGTTTATGTACATGTGAGTGCATGTGTATGACTTTGTGGCCCATGTGTTTTTGTGCTTTACTCTATGTGCATGCTTTCTTATATGTGTTTGTGTGTGTATGTATACATGCATATGTGCATTCACATGTATGTGTATGCATGCATCTTTATGATTATGCATGTGTTTGTGCATGCATGTATGTGTATGCATGCACATGTGTTGTTGTGTGATTGTGTGTTTATACGTGCGATCACGTGCATGTGTGTGTGCTTCTACATAAGTACCTTTGTGCTTGTGTACATATGCATATGTGCATGTGTGTTTGTGCACATATGTATGTATATGTGTGTGTGCTTGTGTGCATGCATATGTATGTGTATGTGTGTGCATGTGCATGAGTGTGTATTTGTGCAAGTGGGGATGCATGGACACGTTTGTGCATTTGTGTGTGTGCATCTTGTGGGTGTGTGAGTGCATGTGTTTGTGCCTTTGTGTGTCAGTGTGCGTGTCTTTGCATGTGTGTGTGAGTGTGCTTGAGCATTTGCATGTGTGCATGTGCATGTTTGTGTATGTGCATGGGTGTATATGTTTGTGTGCCTATGTGTTTGTGTGTGCATGCATTTGGGCATCTATATGTGCATGCGGATGTGTGTGCAAGTATTTGTTAGTGTGTTTTTTTTAGGTTTGTGATTACACATGCATGCAAACCTACATGTGCATTTGTAAGTGTGCACATGCATGTTGATATGTGCATGCGTGTGTGTGTGTGCTTATTCATGTATCTGTGTTTGCATGGTCGAGTGTGTGTCTGTGTGCACACATGCATGCTTGTGAATGTGTGTGCGTGCACTCATGTGCATCAGTTTATGTGTGCGTGTGTTTTTGTGTGTATGTGGTTTTATTTATGTGTGTACGTGTCTATTTGCATGTGTGTGTGTCAACATGAGTGTGTGTGGGTGTGTTTGTATTTGTGTGCATGTGCCTATGCATGCACATGTGTGTTTGTTTATATGCATTTATGAGTGCAAATATGAGTGTGTGTATGTGTGTGTGTCGATGTGTGTGTGTGTGTGCATGTAAGCATGTGGGTGTGCATGTGTCCATGTGTGCATATTTGTGTTTCTTCATGCAAGCATGGTTGTGTGTGTGCATGTGTACATGCTTATGTGAGTTTGCATGCATTATTACTTGTAAGTATTTGTGTACATGTGTCTGGCTGTGTGTGTGTTTGTGTTTTGATTCAAAATGTTCTTGTGTGCATGCATGTGTGTGTGTGTATATATGAAATTGTGTGTGTCTACAGGTGTGTGTGTGCATTTATGCATGCAATTATGTGTAAGCATGTGTATATGTATGTGTGCATGCATGCATGTGTGCTTCTTTATCTATGAATGCTTGAACATCTACACGCCTGTTCAAGTGTGTGAGTGCATGTGTGTGTATGTGTGTATTTGTGGGTGTGAGTGTGCACGTGTCTATGGTTGCACATGTGTGTGACTATCTGTGTGTGGCTATCTATGTGCATGTATGTACATATATGTGTTTGTGTTGACTTGTGTGTGCATATGTGCATGCATGTGTATGTGGGTGTGCTTGTGCATGAATGTCCTTATATGTGTGTGTGTGTGTGTGTAGGGAGGGGGTGTGGGTATGTGTGTATGTGTGGGTGCATACTTTTTGTATGTGTAAGTCTGTGTGTGTGTGCATGTGTATGCATACACATGTGTGCGTGTGGGCGCATGAACATGTATGTGTTCAATTGTGTGTGTGTGTGCACACACATGCATTTGTGTGTATAAGTTGGCACATGTGTGTGTGAACATGTGTGTGTTTATGTGTGTATGCATGTGTGTGTTTGTACTTGTATGTATGCATAAGTACATGCACACATGTGTGTCTGTGTCATGGTGGCTGTGCACATCAACGTGCAAATTGTATGTGTGTGTGTGGGTTTCTACGTATGTTTATGTGCTTGCGTCTGTATGTGTGTGTATGCATGTATACTTTGGTGTGCTTGTGTAGGTGTGTGTGTGTGCTCGTGCATATATGTTTTGTGTGTAAATGTGTGGGTGTCTGTGTTTGTGCATGTACGCATGTGTGCATGTGCATATGTGCATTTGTGCGATTGTGCATGTGTTTATACATATGTCTATTTGTGTGTTTATGTGTTTGTGCCTAAGTGTGCAAGCTTATGAGTGCACATGTGCATGCATGATTATTTTTGCATGTGTGTGCCTATGTGCACATGCATGTGTGCTAGTGCAAGCATTGATGTATCTATGCATGCTATGTTTATGTATGTATGTGTCTACATGTGTGTGTTCATGTAAGTGTGTGTTCATGTAGGTGTGGGAGAGTTTGCATGTGTTTATGCATGCATATTTGCACATGCATGTGTGTGTGGGTCTCTTTGTGTTTGTGTTTGTGTTTGTGTTTATGTGCATGTGAGTGTGTGTGTGTGCGTGCATATGTGTGTGTATGCTTGTGTAAATATGTAGGTGTGTGTGTGTGTGTGCATGCTTGTGAATGTCTATTTGTGCACATGTTTATGTACGAGTGCATGTCTGTGTGTGTGCATGCACACTTGTGTGAAAGTGCGCATATATGTGCCTGTTTATGTGAGCAAGTTTGTGTATACATGCAAGTTTTTGTATGTAGGTATGCTTGTGCATGTGTGCATATGCATGTATGTGTGTGTGTATGCATAGGCATCTATTTATGTGTGTGTGTGTCTGTGTGTGTTTGTCTACATACATGTATGTTGGTTTGTTTACATGTGTGTGCATGTGAGTGTTTTCCTGTGTGTCTGCTTGTGTTTGCATGTGTGTGCATGTGTGTGTGCTTTTGGGTGTGTGCTTGTGATTGGGTGCATGTGTGCATTGTGTGTGCGCATGTTTGTGTGTGCGTGTATTTGTGCATGTGCATTTGTGTGTGTGAACATGTCTCCGTATATATGTTTGTCCATGTTAGTTTTTATACATGTGTGTATATGCACTTGTCTATGTGCATGAGTTAATGGTTGTACAAGTGTGCATTCGCTAGTGTGTGCCTACGTGCATGTAGTCATCTTGGTGTTTGTGTGTGTGTGTTCATCTACTTGTGGGTGCACATGTGTGTGCATGTGTTTGTTTTTGTGCATATGCATTTGTTTGTGCATCTAAGAATGTGTGTGAGCATGTGCATTTGTGTTTTTCTTGCATCTATCATACATGTGTGGGGGTGTGTGTGTGTGAGTGTTTGTGCATGTGCATATGTGTATATGTGCATGTTTTTGACTTTATATGTGTGTGTACACACTGTGTGTGTGTGTGCATGAGTGTGCATGCATGCATGCATATGTATGTGTTTGTGTATGCTCTTGTGCATGTGAAAATGCATGTGCACATACACATAAGCATGTCTACTTTAGTAGGTATGAGTGCATGTGGGTGTGCATGCATGTGTGCATGTGCGTGTGTGTGAGTCTACATATGTGTGTGAGTGCATGTGTGTACGAGTGTGTGTGCTTATGTACATGCCTTTACTTTTGCTTTTCAGTATATGCTTGTGCATTTGCTTACATGTGTGTAGGTATGCACATGCGTGTGCATATGCTTACATGGGTGAACATGTGTGTGTGTGATGTTTGCAAGTGTGCTTGTGTGTGTGTGCTTGTGTACGTGCATGTGCATCTGTGTGTTTGTGTGTGCATGTGTGTGTGCACGTAAGCATATGGGTGTGTTCTTGTGTGTGTGCCTGTGTGAGCGTTTTCATGTTTGCATGTGAGCATGCTTGTTTGTGAGTGTGTGGGTGTGTGTATGCATGCCAACGTGAGTGTTTGTGTATTTGTGTGTGTGTAAATGTATGCATGTGTTGTAGTGCATGTGTTTATTTGTATACATTATTTATATACATGTTTGTAAGTTCATTGTGTGTCTATGTGTGCATCTGTACATGTGGATGTCTATATCTGTGTGTGTATGTGTGCATGTGCATTTATGAGTTTGTGGGCCTACATATGTGTCTATGATTATGTGCTTGTGTGTGTTTGTGCATGTGTGTGCTTGTGAATATGCATGCAAGTTCTTGTTTGTGTGCATATGTGCATGCATGTGTCTATGTTTTTGTATGTATGTGTGTGTGGTTGCATGTGTGTGCAGAAGTGCCTATGTGTGTTTCCACTTATGTGGGCATGTGTACACATATGTATATGTGTACGTACATGTGTGTGTGGAAGCACACATATGTGTGTGAGCATGTGTGTGCATGTCTTTGTTTATGTGTGAGTATGTGTCTCTACATGTGGCTATGTGTGCATGCAAGCATGTGTATGTGTGTATGTACATATGTGTGCAAGGAAGCACACACATGTGTGTGTCTCTATAAATTCATGCACATGAGTGTGTGTTCATCATGTGTGTATCTATGCATGCTCATGTGTGTGTGTGTATACATGCACATGGGCACCTGTGTGTGTGTGGGTGAGTGCACATGCATTTTTGTCTTTGTGTGTGTGTGTTCATATATGCATGTGCATGTTTGCATTTGTGAATATGTGTACACATATGTGGGCATGCGTACGTGTTGCATGTGTGTGTGTGTATGTGTGTGCATGCATTTGTGTGTGTGTTTGTGTGCATGTGCACGTGTATGTGCATAAGTGTTCATGTGATTGTGCATGTGTAAGTGTGAGTGCATGTGTTTGTGTTCATGCAAGGGCATATCTATATACATGTTTGTTGGTGCATGTGTATGCATTTATGTGAATGTTCACGTGTGCATGGGTGTGTGCATGTGTCTGTGTGCATTTGTGTGCACAAGTGCATATGTGTGCCTGTGCTTGCATGCATGTGTATGTGTGCACATGTGCATGTGTATGTGTGCATGCATGTGCGTGTGTATGGTTTTATTTGTGTGTGTGTGCATGTATATGTGCATGTGTATGTATATGTGGGTGTACCTAAGTGTGAGAGGGTGTGTCTACATTTTTGTGTACCCATGGATGTGCATGTGCATTCATGTATGTGCATGTCTATGTATGTGTGTGGGTGTACGTGTATCTATGAGTGAGCATTTGTGAATGAATATATGTGCATGTGTATATGTGTGTGTGCATCTAAGCATGTGTGTTTGTGTCTATTTGCATGTTGGTATTTATGTGCATGGTCTCACACACTCGTGTGTGTATTCATGCTTGTCTGCATGAGCATTTCAGCATCTATGCTTGTGTGCATTTGCATGTGTTTGCATGTGCTATTTATGATTGTGTGCATTGTACATTCATTCGTACATTCTGGTGTTTGAGTTTGTGTATGTGCATGTGTGTGTATGTGCATGTGCCTATGTGTGTACATGCACCTATACTTTGCTTGAAATTTCCTATATGCATTGTGTGTGTTTATAAGCATGTGTGCTTTTGCATGTGCATGTGCATGTGTATGTGTGTTTAAGCATGTGTATACATGTTCATTCCATGTGTCCATGCATATGTGTGTGTGCTTGTTTGTGTTGGTGAGTGAGTAGGTGGGTGTGTTGTTGTGTGTTTGCATGTGTGCAAATTTGTGCATTATTGTACACATATGTGTATTTATGTATGTATGTGTCTGTCTACTTATGTGTGAAGGTGTGCAAACATGTGTATATGTGTGTATTGTGTTTGTGTGTATATTTTCATGTGTTTATGCAGATGTATATGTCTGTCTAGGGTGGTGTGTGTGTGTGTGTGTGGGTGCATGGACATGAGTGTGTGTTCATATAAGTAGGCGTGTATATGTGTGCATGATGCATGCATGTGTGTGCATGTGCACATGGACACATGTGTGTTGGTGCACATGTTCATGTGTGTGTCTTCATTTGTGTGTGTGTGTGCATGTATGTGTGTATGTGTGTGTGAGTGTTTGTGCATGTGTGTTTGTGTGTGCAGATGTGTGTATGGGTACATGTGTGTGCTTGTGCTTGTGCACCTATGTCAGTGTATGTTCATGTTAGTTTGCATATATGTGCATGCACTTGTGTTTATATGTGTGTGTGCATTTGTGTGCATTTGTGAGCATGTGTCATATGTACATGTGTTCGTTTGTGTGCATGTGTTTGTGTGCTTTTACATGTTTGTTTGTGCATGTGCACATGTATGAATATGTGTCAGAATGTGTGTGTTTGTGTGTGGTTGTGTATATGTGTTCACGCTTGCATGTGCATGTGTGAGTTTGCATGAGAGTATGTGTATGTGTGTGTCTATGCATTTGTGTATATGCATATGTGCATGTATTTGTGTGTGTGTGTGTACATTTGCATGTCTTTGTGTATGTGTGTTCCATATGTGTATGGGTGTGTGCTTTTCTGTATGCTTGTGTGTGTATGTGCATGTGTCTGCATGTAGGTGTGTGTGCGCATGGATGAGCTTGTATGTGTCTATGTGTGCATGCGTGAGTGTGTGTGCATGTGTGCATGCTTGTGTGTGTGTGCATGTGCATTCATGCATGTTTTCACACTCTTATGCCTATGTTTGGGCATGTGTGTGCATGTGTATGCGACTGTGCATGTCCATGTTTGTGTGTGTGTGCATATACATATGTGTGATTGCATGTGTGCGTGCGTTATTCTGTGTGATGTACATTTGTGTGTGCAGGCATGTGTGTGAAGGCACATGAATTTGTGCATGTGTATTTGTGCATATGCATTTGTATGTATGTGTTTACTTTTAACATGTGTGAATGCTTATTCTTGTGTGTGTGTGTGCACATGTGTGTGAACATGTGCATTTGTGTATCAGTGTGTATGTATGTGTTTATGCATGTATGATCGTGCATGTGTGTGAGTCTGTGTGTAGGTGTGTGTGCATGTGTGAATACCTATGTAGGTGCACGTGGGTTTGCACATGCACGTATGTGGGTGTGCATGAGTGTGTGCACATATGTTTCTATATACTTATATTTGTGGGCATGTGTGTGTATGTGTGCATGTGAATGCTCGTGTGGATGTGTGGGTGTGTACTTCTATGTGTGTGTGCTTTTGTGTTCTTATGTGTATGCGTGTGTGTGTGCATGTATTTGTGTGTGTCTATGCATGTTTGTGCATGCATGTGTCTACACATGTGTCTATGCATGTGGTGTATGCGAATGTATGTATTTACATGTGTGTGCACATGTATATGTGTGTGTGTTTGTGTGCATGTTTGTACATTTGTATGCTTATTTATGCATATTTGTACGTGAATATGCATGTGTGTGCATTTGTGTGGGTATAAGTGCATGTGTGTGGTTGCCTGTGCATATGCATGCGAGTTTCTATGTATATGTGTTCGTGTGTGTTTGTTTATGCATATATGAATGTGTATGCTTGTGTATGTGTGTAATTTTTTGCATGTGTCTACTTATTTGTTTTAATGTGTGTATGTATGCAAGTGTGCATATGTGCAAATGTGCGTGTGTATGGGTACAAGTGTGTGTGTGCATGTGTGTGTATATTTATGTGTGTGTGTAGGTGTTTTTGTGTATATATATGCATGTATACTTCAATGTGCATATATGCATTTATGCACATATGTATATTCGTGTTCATATGAGTGTGTGTTTATTTGCGTGTTCTCATTTTTGTGTCTATGTGTGTGTATTTTCATGTGTATATGCATGAGTGTGTGTGTGCATTTGTGTGCGTCTTTGTGCATGCTCAAAAGTATGTGTATGTGTGTGTTTACGAGCACTTTTGTGAGTTTGTGTACTTGTGTATGTGTGTGTATGTTTGTTCATCCCTGTGTATGAGTGTGTGCGCGAGTGTGTATTTGTGTGTGTGTGTGTGTACAAGTGAGCATATGTGCATGTGTGTGCATCTGCATATGTGCGTACTTGTATGTGCGTGTGTTAGCACATGTGTGCACATATTTGTTGTTTGCATGTGTATGCACATATGTGTTCATGCGTGCAAATGTCTGTGTGTAAGTGTGTTTTATGTTCGTGTGTGAGTGCTTGTGCATGTGTGTTCATATGTGTTTGTGTACATGCATGTGTGTTGTGAGTGTCTATTCCTATGTTTGTGTGTGTGTGTGTACGATTGTGCATGTGTGCATATGCTGGTCTGTGTGCCCATGTCGTTAAGCATCTGCTTGTATAGGTGTGTGTGAGAATGTTTGTATGTGTGTGTGTGCAAGTGTTTATGCATGCGTGCATGTCTATAAGCATTTATATGCACTTGCATTTTTTGTGTGCATGTATGTGTGTGTGTGTGTTTGTGTGCTTGCAGGAGTCTGCATAAATACTTGCATGCGTGTGTGTTCATGTTCTTATGCATGTGTGTCTGTATATGAGTTTTTTGCATGTGTGTGCATGTTTGGCTATGTCTATGCATGTGTGTATGCATGTATGTCTATGCATGTATGAGTGTGTGCATTTGTGTGTGTTTGTATTTACATGTGTGTGCATTTTTGTGTGCATGTATGTGAGTGTGTATTCATGTGTGTGTGTAAGTGTGTGCATGTGCTCCTGTGTGCATGTGTTGGTATATATGAGATAAACATGTGTGTGTACATGTGTATGCATATACATGTGATTGCGTTCATGTGTGTGTAGGCATCTGTGCATATGTGTGTGTGTGCTCATGTGTGTAGGTGTTCATGTGTGTATGGGTGGTGTGTGTGTGTATGTGTGTGTACTTGGGTGTTTGTATGTGTACTTGAGTGTTTGTGTGTTCTTGTGTAAGTGTGTAGGCACATGAATGTATGAATGCATTGGTGCCTATGTAGATATGCATATGTGTGTACAAGCATGAGTTTGCTAACATAAATGCATGTGTGTGTAGTAGAGTGTGTATGCGTGTGTGGATTCGCACACATGTGTGTATGTGTGTGTGCATATTTGTTTTTGAGTATGAACATGCACAGGCATATGCACATGTGTGTGTGCCTTGTGTGCATGTCAGCATGCATATGTAGGTATACATGTGTGTGGGTGTGATTGTGTGCATGCTTGTGTGTACATGTGTGTGTATGCCATGCATACGTGCATGTGCATGTGTGTCCATGTGCATGGGTGTGTGACTTATGCACATGTACATGCACACTTGAGTGCATTTATTTGTGTGTACTGGTGGTGCGTTGGTGCATGAATGTATATTCATGTGTGTGCATGTGAATGTCTATCCATGTGCATGTGTATGTGTTTGTGTGAGTACACTTGTGCATGTGTATGTTGGTGTTTTTATTTGTGTATGTGAGTATGTGTGTGTCCATGTGTATTTAGGTGTGTGTGTGTGTGTGCATGTGTGCCCATGCATGCACATGTGTGTCTGTGTGTGTGTGAATTTGTGTGAATGAGTGTGTGTGTATGGGTGTCTATGCATGGGAGTGTGTACACTAGGGTGTATTTGCTTGTGTGTGTGTGAGTGCATGCAAGAATGTGTTTTGTACATATTTGTGTACTTGTGTGCATTCATGTAGAAGTTTGTGTGGGTTTACATGTGTGCATGTACATGTGTGCATGCATGTGTGTGTGTATATGTTTGTGTATGTGTGCATGTGACTGTGCATGTGTGTTTATTCATGTGTGTGTATGTGCACACATGTGTGTTTGTGTGTGTGTGTTTGTGTGATGTGTGTGCCTATGCATTCAAGTGTGCATTGTGTGGATGTGTGCTTGTGTGCATGTGTATATACATGTTCCTTTGTGTTTATGTGTGTGTGCAAGCAAGTGTGTGGGTGTATGGGCACATGTGCATGTGTGTGTGCGTGTGTGTACACATGTGTATGTTTTGTTATACATGTGCGTGTCTGTGTGTTCGTGTTTATGCATTTGTGTGTGCATATTCATGTGTGTGTTTGTTCCTCCTTGCATTCATGTGTATGCAAGCATGTGTGTGCGGGTGTGTGTGTGTGTGTGGATGCATGCATGCAAGCTTGTGTGTGTGTGTGTGTGCATGCAAACATGCATGCTTGTGTGTGTTTGTGTTTTTGTGTTCATTTTTGTATGCACTTATCCATAAGCATGTGTGCATGCCCATGTGTTTATGCATATGCATGTATGCCTGTGTGAGTGCATGTGTTTATGCAGGTGTGTGTGTGTGCTTGTGTATGTGTGTGAAGGTGTGTGTGTCTATGTGCATTTACATTTATATGTGTGCTTGTATATGTGTGCAGGTGTTGTTGTGTATATGTGGGTCTTTTTAGGTGTGTGTATATGTGTGCATGTGTGTGTGCATGTGTGTGTGCATGTGTGAATGTGTGTCTATGTGCATGTGTGTGTGCATGTGTGAATGTGTGTCTATGTGCATGTGTGTGCATGTTTGTGTGTGTTGTTGTACATGCATTATGTGCATGTGCGTAGTTGTGCATGCATATATATACATGTGCATGCTTGTGTGTTTGCATGTCCATGTGCATGTGTGCATGAGCCTTGTCCTTCATGTGCATGCATGTCCTTCTGCATGTCTATGTGTATTACTCTAATTGTGTCTTTCTATGTAAGTATGTGTGCATGTGCAAGTGTGTGGCTATATGCATGCATGCTTGTCTGTATACATGTGCATCTATCTGTTTGTGTGTGTATGTATGTATTTACTCATGTGTGTGTGTACATATGTTTGCATTTGTTTATGTGTATGTGAGAGCGTCTATTTTGGGGTGTGTGTGGGCCTATGTTTTTATGGGTTTGTGTGTGTTTGCATGTGTACTAGCATAAATTTGTGTTTGTCTGCGTGTGTGTGTGTTACTATATGTGGGTGTGGTGTTGTTTATATGTTTGTGTGTGTGCATGAGTGCATATTTTTATATGTGTGTGCATGCATAAAAGCACTTGTGTGTGTGTGTGCACACATGTTTATATGTGCATGTTTGTGAATGTCCATATTTGTGTTTGCATGCATGTGTGTGTACATTTGTGTGTATTCATGTGTGCATGTACTTGCATATGTGTGTGCATGCATAAGTTTGCATTCATGCATGCACACATGTTTGTGTATTTGTTAGTATGTAAATGTGTATTTGTGAGTTTGTGTGCATGTGAGTGCAAATGTCTGTGTGTGTATGCTTTCTATGTTTATGGATGAATATGTGTGAGCTTTTGTGTGCATATGTGCATGCATGTGTTTATGTATGTGTGAATGTGTGTTTGTAGGCATGCATGTATTTGTGAATATGTATTTTTGTGTATGCATGCATGTGTGTGTACATGTATGTATGTGTGTGTTTGTGTTAGTGTTTGTGTACATGTGTGTGGTTGTGTGTGTGTGCGTGTGCGTGTGTGCATGTTTTTGTAAGTGCATTTGTGTTGGTGCATGCAGTTGCATATGTTTGGTTATACATGTGTGTATGTGTGTATGCATGTACGTGTTGATGTGTGTGCATCCACAAGTGTGTGCATGGGTAGTTGTGTGTTGTGTTTGTGTGTACATGCATGTGAGTTTGTTGTTGTGTGTACATGTTGATATGCATGTGTCTGTGCATGACTATGCATGTGTGTGCCTGTGTTTATGCACACGTGTTTTTGTATGTGTGTATGTTTGTGCATGCATGTGTATATGCTTATGTGTGCATCTGCATGTGTGTGTATGTGTGCTTATATGTGCATACATATATGTGTATTCATGTGTGTGTATGTTCATATGCATGTGTACACTTGAGTGTGTTCATTCATAGGTGTGTCTGTGTGTGTGTGTGTGCCTAAATGTGTGTATGCAAGTGTTTGTGGGTGTGTCTATATGTGTTTGTGTATTTTGACGTGTGCCTATGCACATGTGTGTGTTCTCGTATGGGGGTGCATGTGTGTGCATACATGTGCTTTTGTGTGTGTGAGTGTGTATGCATATGCATATATGTGGATGTTCATGTGTGTAGTAATGTTTGTGTATGTGAAGTATATGCATGCATAGGTGCATATGTGTGCAAGTGCATGCTTTCGAGTGTGTGTGCATATGCATGTGATTGCATGTGTCTGTGTGCGTGCATGTGCTTGTATGTGTATTTATGTGTGTATGTTGTTGTGAGAGTGTGTGCATCCGTATATATGTTCATTCATGCATGAATGTGTGCACATGGGTGTGTGTTTGTTTACATGCATATATGTATGTATGCATGTGTGTGTGTGCATGTGTGTGTATGTGTTTGTATGTGTACTTGCACATGTGTGTGTGCATGTGACGTGTGAGTGTGTGTGCATCTATGTATGTATCTATTTGTGCATGTGTGTGTGTGTGTATGAACGTGTGTGCATAGGTGTCTGTTTACGTGAATGTGTATGTTTATGTCTATGTTTGTCAGTGTGTGTACGTGTGTGTGCGCATGTGTGTATGCATGTGTTTTTGTGTACCTATCTATTTGTGTGCTTTTACACATGTATGTGTGTTGATGTGTGCATATGTGTATATGCATGTGTGTGTTGCATGTTTGTATTTGTGTCTATATGGGTGTGCGTGCATGTGCATATGCATGTGTGTGTGACTATCTGTGTGTGTGTGGACTAGTGTATATGTGTGTGCATGTACATGTTTACATGTACTTGGGTGCATCTGTTTTTATGCATGCGTGTGCCTATGTTTGGATCTGTGTGGGTGTACTTGTGTTTATGTGTGTGTGCATGAATGCATGTGTGTATGGGTGTAAACGTGTGTGTGTATGTATGTATGTGTGTGTCTATGAGGTTATGCATGTGTACGTGTGTCTGAGCATGTGTGCATGTGTGATTATGTTTGTGTGTGTGTGCATGAGTGTGCAAGCGCTTAAGTGTGTATAGGTGTGTGCACCTATTTGTACATGTGTGTGTGTGTGTGCATGTGTGCATATGTATTCTTGTGTATACATGTTTGTGTGTATGTGTATGTGTATGTATGTCTATGCATGTTAGCATGTGTTTCTTCATGTGTGTGTGTGTGTGTGCATGTGTGTGTTTGTCTATGTGTAAGTACGTGTGTGTGTGCATGTGTGTTTAGGTATTTATGTGTGGATGTGATTGTACGTTTGTGCATGCATTCATGTCTTGGTGTGCATGTACATGTTTGTGCATGCCTATGTGTGAGTGTATTAATTTGTATGTGTATGTGTATGTGCATGCATTTGGATATGTGTGTTTGTGTGCGCTCTTATGTATGTGGGTGCTTGTGTGTGTGGGTGCATATGCATGCATGTGTGCATGCTTTCACAGATATGTGTGTGTGTGCATGTGTGTGTGTGTGTGCTTGTGCGTGTTATTGAATATGGTTTTTTGTGTGTGTGTGCACATGTTTGCATGTGCATATGTGTGTTTGTGTGCACATGCATGTGTGTGCATATGTGTGTGTTCCTTTGTGTACATGTGTGTGCCTCTATGTTTGCATGTGCATGTTTGTGTGCACATATGTGTGTGAATGCATGTACATATGCATGCATGTGTGTTTGTGTGTGTTTTTGTGTTTTGATATGTATATGTGTGCATGCGTATGCACACGCATGTCCATGTCAACATGCATATGTGTGTGTATTTGCATGTTCATACATATCTGCATGTTGGTGTATGCATGCATGTGTTCTTGCGTGTTTATGTATATGTTAATGTGTGCGTGTGTATGTGTCTACATGTGCTTATTTGTTTTTTGTGCATGTGTGCATGTGCTGTAATGTGCATGTGTGTGTCTATGTGTGTTTGCATGTATGTGTGGGAGCATACATATCAATGTGTGCATTTGTGTACTTGTGCTTGATTATGTGCATGTATTTGTTTGTTTGTGTGTCTGTGTGTTTGTGTGTACATATGTGTGCATGTGTGTGTGTGCATGTTTGTGTGTGTATGATTGCTTATGTGTATGCATGGGTGCATGCAAGAGTTTGTAGGCATATGGACATGCATGCATGTATGCATCTATGTCTAGGTGTGTGTGTGTGCATGTAAGTATGTGCAAATGTGTGTGTGTGTGTGTGCATGAGTATGCATCTATGTCTGTTCATGCATGCACATGTGTGTGTGTGGTTGCGTGTGAGTGAGTGAGTTTGTGTGGTCATATGTGTGTGTGAGTGTGTGAGTTTGGGTGTGTTTGCATTCACATGTGTCTGTTCATTTGTGCATGCATATGTGTATGTGTACATGTGTGCGTGTGTCCTATGTGTGTATGTGTACATATGCGTGTTTGTGCATATGCATGTTTGTGCATGTGCATTTGTATGTGTCAGCATGGGTAAGCATGTGCATATGTGCATCTATGTGTGCGACATGGTTGTGTGTGTGTAAACATGTGTGCTTGCATTTGAGTGCATTTATGCATGCGTGAGCATGGTAGTTTGTTTGTTTGTGTCTATGTGTGTGTTTGAATACATGGTTATACATATGTGTGTATGTGTGTGTGTGTGTGTGTGAACATGTGTGTATGTCTGTGCATGTGTGTATGTGTGAATATGCATGAGTTATTGTGTCTGATTGTGTATGTGTGTGTGTGTGTGTGTGCATGAGCATGAGTGTGTGTAATGCATACGTGTGTGCATGTGCAAGCATGTGTGTTTATGTGTATGTCTGTGTGCATTTGTATTTGCATGTGTTTGTGTGTGAACGAGTGTGTCTATGTATATGTGTGTGCATGTGCATGTGGTGTGTTGTCATGTGGTGTGTGTGTGTGCATGCATGGCTGTCTATTTGTGTACTGTATGTGATCATGTGTGTAGGTGTGTTTTTATGTGTGTTGTTGGGTTTGTGTTTGTGTGCGAATGTGAGTGTGTGTGTGTGTAGGCAAGAGTGCATGCATATGTGTGTGTACATGCACATATGCATGTGTGTTCATGTATCAGTGTGTGTGCACTAGTGGGTGTGTTTCTACACAAGTGTGTTCTTTGTGTGTGCATGTTTGCATGTATGTGTGCGATAATGTGCCTTTGTGTGTGCATGCATGTATTTGTGTTGTGTGCATTTGTTCTTGTGTATGTTTGTGTATATGTTTGCTTATGCATGTCATATGAGTTCATGTGTGCATGTGTGCACAAGTGCATGTGTGTATTCTTTCTTGTGTGTGTGGCTGTATATCTGTGGCTATATATGTGCATTTGTGCACGTGTGTCTGTCTCTACTTGTGTATGCCTATGTATGTGTGTGCATATGTGTGTGTGTGTGAGTGTACATGCATACATCTGTGTATGCAAGCACCCATGTATCAGGTGAGTGTGTGTGTATCTGTATATGTTTCTATGCTTGTGTAGTATGCACAAGTGTGTGCATGCATGGGTGCTTGCATATATGTTTGCCCAGTTGCATGGATGTGTGTAGATGTGTTTATGCATGTGTGTGTGCATGCATGCAGGCATGTGTGTATGTGCATACAAGTTTATGTACATATGTGTGTGGGTGCATGCACACATGTGCATTTGTTTATGTGTGTATGCATATGTTTGTGTGTGCATGTTTGTGCATAAGTGTGTACATATGTGTTTGCATGTGTGTCTTTGAGTTTGTGTTTGATGGCATGTGTTTGTGTGTGTGCATGTGCAAGTTTGTGTGTGTATGTATATGCACACATGTGTTAATGCATGTGTGTGTGTGTGCATGTGCATGTATGTGTGTGTGAGTATGTGTGTGTGTGCATATGTGCATGTGTCAATGTCATTGTACATATGTGTGGTCTTGTGGGTGTATGCAAGCATATGTGTGTGCACGTGTGTATGCGTAGGCATGTGCTTTTGTGTATGTATATGTATATTTGTTCACATACATGTGTGGTTAGCTATGGTTGTGCATGTTTTCTTGTGCATTTGCATGTTTAGGTGCAATTGTTGTGCCTGTGTGTGTGCATGTGTGTACATGTGTTTTTGTGTGCACATGCATGTGTGTGTATGTATGTATGCATATGTGCATGAGTTTGTGTTCTTTTGAGTGCTTGCATGCGTATGTATGTGCATGCACACACATGCATGTGCATTTGTAAACATGTGTGGGTGTGAGCATGTGTGTGTCTATATGCATTTGTTCATGTGTGTGTGCATGCATACTCTTGCACATATGTGCGTGTGTGATGTTTGTTTATTTATGTGTGTGTGTATGGATGTGAGTGTGTGTGTGTGTGTGTGCATGTATTTGTACATGTGTGGTTGTGATCGTGTTTATGCATGTGCTCTCGTGTTAGTGTGTGAGTGGGTATGTGTGTATGTGCCTATGTTTTCATGTATGAGTAGATATGTGTTCTTGTTTGTGTGCATGCTAATGTGTGGCTTTGTGTTGATTTGTGTGCATAGCTGTGTGCAAGTGTGCATGTATGTTCCTACCTGTGTGCATGCATGTGTGCACATTTGTGTGCAAGTGTATGCATGTGTACTTGTGTGTGCATGCATGTGTCTATGCATGTGTGTGTATGTGTCTATGTATGCATGCTTGTGTATGTGTGAGTACATATGTGTGTGTGTGCTTGTGTGTATTCATGTTCATATGTGAATTTGCATTTCTATGTGTGTATGTCTATGTGCATATGTGTCTGTACACATTTGTGTATGTGTATTTGTGCGTGTGGATGTCTGTGTGTAGGTGTGTGTGTGTGTGTTTGTGTTTACATGTGGGTACACATGTTGTGCATGTGTGTAGATGTGCATGCATATGTGTATGCATGTGTGTGTGTGTGCATGTGTGTTTACTATGCATGTGCTTATGAGTTTGTGCATGTGCGTGCATGTGCATATGTGTATGTGTGCATGTGCATTTGCTAGTATGAGAATGGGTAGGTGTGTGTGTGTGCGTATCTATTTGTGTGACATGGTTGTGTGTGTGTGTGGGCATGTATGCACACATATGGATGTGTGTGTATGCTTGTGGATATGTGCTTTTATGTGTCTGTGCATGCATAAGTGCAGGCATGCATGCATGTGTTTGTGTGCAAGCATGAGTATGACTATGTGTGTGTACATGTGCGTACATGGTCATGTGTATGTGTGTTTATGCATATGTGCCTGTGTATCTATGTGCGAGATTGTGCATGTGTGCGTAAGCATGCATGCATGTGTGTATGTGTGTGTGTGTGTGTTTCTGAATGTGTTTTTGTGTTTGCATTTGTGTGTGTGTGAGTGTTTGTGCATGTATTATTGTGTTTGCATTTGTGTATGTGATTGTGTGTGTGTGTGCTTGTGTGCATACAATTCTGTTTATGTGTACATGTGTGCTCTTACATGTGTGTGTTTGTGCATGCACACATGTGTTTATTTGTGCATGCATGGTTGTGCGTGAGTGCATGTGTGCATGAGCATTTATGCATGTGCGTATATTTGTGTGTGTTTCAATGTTTAACATTGTGTTTGTGTTTGCATGTGTGATTGTGTGTGTGTGTGTGCATTTGTGTGTGAAAATGGGCATGAATGTATATGGGTATGTGTGTGCATGTATTTATGTGTGCATGCACATATGTGTGTGTGTGTGTGTGTTGTGTGTGTGCATGTTTGCATGTATTTGTCTGAGTGTGTGCCTACATGTGTGCTCGAGATTATGCAAATACATGTGTTTATTTATGCTTATGTATGTTTGTGCATGTGTGTGCTTGTGCATGTTCTCATGTGTGTGTGTGTGTCCGTGTTTGTGTGTATGTGCATGAATGTCTGTGTGTTTGTGGGTGCATGCTTATGTGTGTGTGTGTGGTTGCTGGTGTGTGTAGGCATATGTGTGTGTCTGAATATGTGCATCCATGTGTGTACGTCAGTGACTCATGAATTCTTGTGTTTTTACGTGCTTGTGTATGTGTGTGCATGTGTCTATCTGTGTGTTTGTGTGTACGTGTGCATGTGTGCATGTGTGCATGTGTGTGTCTATGTGCATGCATATGTGTGTATATCTTTGTGTGTGTGTGTGTACGCGGGTGCATTCATATATGTGTGTTCTCTTGTGTGGATGTGTATGTGTGCATGTTCATAAATGCATATATCTATGTGTGTACATGTTTGTGTTCATGCAAACACATGTGTGTGTGTTGATGTACATTTGTGTTTCTTCATGTGCTCATGCTTATGTGTGTGCATGCATGTTTGTTTGTTCATGTGTGTATGCATGTGTGTGTATGTGTCTATAAATCTTACATGTATAAGTTTGAGTTTTGTATGCATGTGCATGAACATGTCTGTGTGTGTGTGCACATGTGCACGTGTGTTTGCGTGTGTATGTGCAAAAGTGCATGTATGTGTATGTGCTTATATATGTGCATGTGCGTATGTGTTCATGTGTAAGTGTCTTTGTGTGCATGTATGATTGTGTGTGTGTGTGTATCTAAGCATGTGTGCAAGCATCTGTGTGCATGGTCATGAGTATGTGTGTGGTGTGTGTGCGTGTTTGTGCACGTGCGCATGTGATTGTGTGTGAGTATGTGTGAGTGTGTTTTTGCATGTGTGCATACCTATCCATGGGCAAGAGTTCATGTGTGTGTATGTGCGTGTGTAAGTGCATGTGAGTGAGTGTGTGTGTGTGTAAGTTTGTGTGTGTGTTGGTATAGGAGTGTCTCTAGGTCTATTTGCATGTGTATGCATGTGTACGTGCAAGTGTGTGTATGCGGGTGTTCCTATGTTTGTGCATGCATGTGCATGCGCATGTGTGTGTACTTGTGTGTGCATATGCAAGGTTGTATGTGTGTGCATAGATACGAGTGTGTGTGGCTCCATTTGTAAGAGAGTGTGCATGTATGATCATGTGTGTTTGTTTGTGCATGTGTATACATGTGAGGGCATGTGTGTGTCAGTGTGTGTATGTGTGAATATGTTTGTAAATGTGTGTATGCATGTTTGTGTGTGTGTCATTTGTGTCTGTCTACGTGAGCATACATGCGTGCCTATATGTGAGTGTGTATATGTCTATGTGTGGGTGTGTGTATATGTGTGTTTGTGTGCTTTTGTGTGTGTGAGTGCATGTGTGTGCTTTTACATGTGTATGTGTCTATATACATTTGTATGTGTGTGTGCATGTGTTTGTGTGAATTTGTGTCCATGCATGCAACTACATCTATGTGTGTGTGTATCCATGTGTGTTCACTTGTATGTCTCAATCTTTGTTTACATTTGTGCCTTTTTGTGCAAGTGCTTTTGCATTGTAAGTGTGTGTGCATGCATGTGAGTGTTCATGTATTTGTGTGCATGTATGTGTGTGGGTGTGTGTTTGTAGATGTGTTTGCATAAGAGTGTTGTGTGTGCGTATATGTGCATGTTTATATGTGTGTGTGGGTGTGTTCATACATGCTTGCATGTGTGTGTAAGTGTATGTTTGTGCACATGTGTTCCTTTGTGTGTGTATGTGTGTTTATGTATGTGAGTGTGAGTTTGTGCGTGGGTGTGTGTACGTGTGCATGTGTGTGCATGGTGTTGTGTGTGTACATGTGTGTGGATCTATATAGGTTCACGTGTACACGTGTGGGCATTCGTATGTGTGTGTAGGCATGTACCTATGATAGCATGTTCATGTGTATGTACGGTCATATGTGTACTTGTTTGTGTTTATGTGTATGTGTTTTTGTATGTGTGTACATTTATATATGTGTGCATGTGTTTGTGTCCATGATAGTACATGTGAATGTGTGCGTATGTGTGTGCATGTTTGGGCATGTGTGTTCTTGCATGTGTGGGTGTGTGAATGTGTTCTTATGTACATGCATTCATGTGCATGTGTCTATGCTTCCTTATGTTCTTAGGTGTGTGTGTTTATATGTGCATGTGTGTCTATCTTTATGCATATGTATGTTTGTGTATGTTCATGTGTGTGCATGTGAGTGTATGTATGTGTGTGTGTGCTTGTATGTTTGTGTGTGCTTATGAGTGTGTGTGTGTGTGTATGCACGCATACTGATGTGTGTAGTATTCGTGTGTGTGTGTGTGTGCTATGCGAATGCAAGTGCTTTTGTGTGATTGTTCATGTGTGTGATTGCATATGAATGTGTATGCATGTGCATGCACATGTGGGTATGCTTAAGTGTGTTTGTATGTGTGTGTGTGTGCTTATGTGTGTTGTGCATTTACGTGTATGTTTTTATGTGTGTTGTGTGTGCATATGTGCGTGTTTGTGTGGGTGTATGTGTGTGTTTGTATGTGCATATGTATATCTACCTGTGCACATGCATGCATGTACGTGCATTTCTGTCTGTGTGCATGTCATGTGCGTGTGCATGTGCATGTGTCTATGCTTATGTGTATAGGTTTGTTGTATGCGCACATGAGTGCATGTATGTGTGTGTGTATGTGTTGGTGGGGGTATGTATGTTAGTGAGTGTTTGTATGTGTGCATGCATGCATCAGTGTGCATGCATGTGTGTGTGCACGTGTGCACATGTTTGTGTAGCTGATTGTGTCTGTGCATGTGTGTGTTACTCTATGTGTACTTGTGTGTGCATATGCTCATGCTTGTTTGTGTATACAAATACAACTATGTGTAGGAGTTTGTGCATATGTGTTCATTTGTGTGTGCATGTGTGTTCATCTGTGTGTGCATGTATGTATGTGCATGTCTATGTGTGTGTGTATAGATGTCCATACATGTGCATGAGTATCTATGTGTGTGTACACGCGTGTGCTTATGCACTTGTTTGCATGAATGCATGTATACATGTGTGCATGTGTATGCATCTGTGCGTGCATTAGTTCATGCGTGCATGTGTTTGAGCATGTGTCTGTGCACGTGTGTGTGATAGCCTATGGTCAATCACACTTGTGTGGATGTGTGTGAACATATGTATTTTTTTGCATGTCTGTGTATGTGTATGTATATTTATGGGTGTGTTAATGTGCATACATGTATGTGAGTGTGCCTATGTGCATGTGTGTGCATGCATTTATCTATATGTACATGTGTGTATTTGTACGTGCATGTGAATGTGTGTGTGCATGCATGTGTCTTTGAGTGTGTGTGTGCGCATCCATGCATGTGTGTATATGTTTGTATGTGCATACATGTGCATATGTGTGTTTTAATGTGTCTGTGAGCTTGTATGTGTTGTTGTAGGTGTGTGTAGTCATATCCGCATGTGAATATGTGAGGACGTGTGCATGTACACTTATGTGTGTGTGTGTATATGCATGTGCATGTATGTATGTTCACATGTGAGTGCGTGCATGTGTAAATGTATGTACGTTTGTGTGAGTGCTTGTTTGTGTAGCTATGTGTGCATGTGTGTGCTTATGAGTGTGTGTGTGTGTATGCATGTGTGTGGTGTGTGGATATTGTTGGATGTGTTGGCATGTGTATGTTTGTTCATGTGTTTGCATGTGTGTGCATATTTGTATACATGTGCATGTGTTTGTACATATGTGTGTGTATGCTTGCATGTTTGTGTGAATGTCTGTGTGCATCTATGTTCATGTATATGTGTGTGTATGCACTTGTGTGCAGTCACATGTGCATATGTGTGTGTATGCATACCTATATGTGTGTGCATGTGTGGGTGTTTGTATGCATGTGTGTACAAGTGTTTTTATGTGTGTTTGCATTTGTGTGTGGGTCTGTGTGTGCATGTACGTTCATGTGTGGCAAGCACAGGGCTGTGCAAACATGTTCACATGTGTCTGTGCATATTTGTGCATGCATGTGTGTGTATGTGTGTGTATGTGTGTGAATGTCGGTGCGTGCATCTATACATGTGTGTGTGTGCCTATTTGTGCGTACGTATGTGTGTATATGTGTGCAAATTTGTGTGTATGCAGGCATATGTGCGTGTGTGTGCTTGTGCATTTAAGTGTTCCTATGTGTATGTTTTTGTGTGTGGGCTTATGTGTGTTCCTATGTATCTATGTTTGTGGATGTGCTCGTATGTGTGTTCCTTTGTGTGTGTGTGTGTGTGTATATATATATATATATATATTTGTTTGTGCATCTATGTGTATGGGTGTGTGTGTGTTTGTGTCTTTGTGAGTGGGTGTGTTTGTTCGTGTGCACGTCTATGTTTGTGTGTTTATTTGTGTTTGTGTGAATGTGTGTGTGTGCATAGGCATATGTGTATAGTTGTGTGTATGTGTATATAGGTGTGTGTACGAGCATGTTCGTGTGTGTGCATTGATGCATATGTGTGTTCATGGATGTAAGTGTTCGTGTGTGTCCATGCATGAGTGTGCATGTGTGTGTGTGCGTGCATGGTTGTGCAAGTCTTTGTGGTGCATGTGTGTCAGTGCGTATACATGTTTGTGTTCCTATGGGTGTGCTTGTTCATATTTATGTGTGTGTATGTGTGTCTATGAGTGTGTGTAAGCATGTTTTTTTGTTCGTGTGTGTGTGTGTGCGTGGGTGTATGTGTGTAAGTGTGCTTTTGTGTATGTGTACTTGTGTACATGTGTGCTTTGATGCATGTGTGCGTGTGTATGTGTATTTTTTTTCTATGCATCGATGTGTGCAAGTATATTTGTGTGTGTTTGTGTTTGTGTGTGTGTTCATGTGCGCCTCTATGTTTGTGTGTATATCTATGCACATGTGTGTGTATGTATTCACGTTTCTATGAATGTGCATGTTTATGTGCATGGGTGCTCGCATGTGTATATGGGTGTGTGTATATGCACGTTCGCATGTGCATGCTTGTGCATAAGTTTGTGCATTTATGTAAGTGTTAATGTGTGTCCATTCATTAGTGTGCATGCATGTGTGTGTTTGTGTATGTGTATGCATGTATGTGCATGTGTGCAAGTATGTATGGATGTTTGTCTTCCTATGAGTGTGCATGTATCTTCATGTGATTGTGCATATGTGTATGTGATTATGTGTGTCTATAAGTGTGCATAGGCATGTTTGTTTGTGTGTTCATGTGTGTGTGTGTGTGTGTGTGTATGTTTGTATGTGTGCTTTTGTGTGTGTGTGTGCGTGTGTATTTGTGTGCATGTGTTCTCTTGTGCATGTGCATGTGTAGATGCATGCATGTTTGCATGCCATGTGAGTGTGCAAGCATCCTTGTGCTTGCATGTTTATGTGAATGGGTGGGTGTATATGCATGTTTGTGTGTGTGTATGAGTATGTGTTTGCAAGCACATGTGCATATGTCTTTATGTGAGCTTGAGCACATGTAGGTTTATGCATGTGTGTGTTTGCTATGTCTACATGTGTTCATGTGTGTGCTTGTGTGCATGTGTGTAGGTGTGGGTATACATGTGTGTGTGTCCTTTCTTGTTCATGTGTGTGTCCATGTGTGTATATCTATGCATGTGTATGTCAGTGCAGCATGTGTGAGTAACTTTGCGTGCATGCACGAGTGCGTGTGTTCCTATGTGTGTGTGTTTGTTTTTTTGAGCATGTGTGCTTTCCTCTATGATTGTGTGTGCATGTATTTACATGCTTGTGGGTGCATGCGAGTGTGTATAAGTGTGCATTTGTTTACGTGTGCATGTGCATTTATGTGCATCTATTCATGTGCGTGTGTGGTGCATGTGTATGTGTGTGTGTTTATGGTTGTTGCTATGTGTGTGCATGTGTGTACATGTGTGTGTGTGTGTGTTGTTATGTGCATGCATGAGTGTTTTTTCTTGCATGTCCATGTGTCTTGCATGTATGTGTGTGTGTGTAGATTTGTTCTTGTGTATGTGTGTGTGTGTGTTTGCATGTGTTTATGCATTTCTGTGTACACCTACGTAAGTTTCTGTGAGTCCGATATGCACATGAGTACATGTGTGTGTTTGTGGGTGCACATGTGTGTAAGTGTGTATGTCTGTTCATATGTGTATGTGTGTGTGTTCATGTGTTTGCACCTGGGCACAGATGTGCACGTGTAGGTTCATGCATGTGTGCATGTATTTGTGTGTTTGTGTGTGTTCCTATGCATATGTGTTTGTGCATGAATGTCTATGTTTGTTTACATGTGAATGTGCATGCGTTTGTGCGCGTGCGTTTCTTTGTGAATGTTTATGTGCATGTCTATGTGGGTGGGTTTGCTTGCATGTTTGTGGGTGTGTGTGGGTAGGTATACGTGTGTGTGCATGTGCATGTCGTTGTTGTTGTGTGTGTGCATGCATTTATTGCATATGCATTTGTGCAAGTGCATGCATTTGTGTGTATACATATATCTGTTCATTCGAATGTGTGCGTGTATATGTGCATTAACTTGTGTGTTTGTATGTGTTTATGTGCGTACATCTTAGTGTGTGTGCATGTGTATGTTTGTGCTGTGTGTTTGTGCATTCATCTATGTTTTTGTGCATTTGTGCATGTGTGTGAGCATTTCTATGTTGGATGTTTGTGCCTGTGTGAATGCATGTGTGTGGGTACAGGTGTGTGTGCAATTGCATATTTGTGCAAGTTTGTATGTTTGTGGGCATGCATATATGTATTTGT
Source organism: Vanilla planifolia (assembly GCA_023846275.1). Classification (NCBI taxonomy): domain Eukaryota; kingdom Viridiplantae; phylum Streptophyta; class Magnoliopsida; order Asparagales; family Orchidaceae; genus Vanilla; species Vanilla planifolia. The sequence continues at coordinate 38,976 of JAIUJO010000357.1, forward strand.
GTATGTGTGTGCATGTTTGTGTGTGTGTGAACACATAGGTGTATGTACGTACGTGCGTGAACACATGTATGTGTCAATATGCATGCATTTGCATATTTTTATATGCATGCGTTCATCTAAGGGTGCTCATGTGTGTGTTCTTGTGCATGTGAATGTGTGTGCATGGGTACACGTGTGTGTGTGTGTGCATGTGCATGCTGGCAAGCATATGCGTGTGTGCATCTATTTGTACATGTATGTGCATATGTTTGTTAGTACATGTGCATGTGAGTCTGTGTGTGTACATGTGCATGCCTAGCTGTGTATGTGTATGAGTATCCATGTCTGTGTGTGCATGTGGATATGTGTCTATGCATGTATGTGTGTGAGTGTATTTGTGTCTGTGCATGTGAGTGTATGTTTGTGTTCCCTGTGTGCATGTGTGTTTGTGTGTACCTATGTGCATAAGTGTGTATGTGTGTGCTTGTGAGCAGGTGTGTGTTAGCATGCGTGTGTAGGCATATTCATGTGCATTAATGTGTGTTTATTTTTATGTGTGTGCGTTCATGCGTGCATTGGTGTTGGTGGATGTTAGTGAGTGGGTGCACATGTGTGTGTATGCAGGTGCATTCTTGCTTGTGTGAGTGTGTGCTTGTGTGCATGTGTGCATTTGTGTGTGTGATTGCATGTGTCTGTGTGTCTATGTCTGTGTTTAGAGGCATGAGTGTGTGTGGGTATGTGTAAAAGTGTGTACATGTGCTTTTGCATGTGTGTACATGTATGTGTGCACGTGTGTGTATGTGTGAGCATATGGGAGCACATCTGTGTGTGCATATATGTGAGTGAATGCACACATTTATTGGAGTTTCTATGAGCATTAATGTGTTTAGGCATATCTGCGCCTGGTGTGTATTTGTACAAGTGTGTATGTCTATGTGCCCATTTGCATGTGTGAGCATGCTAGTGTGTGAGTGTGTATGTTTGAGTGTGTGTGTTCATGCATGCTTGTGTATTTATGAGTGTGTGTGTGTGTGTGCATGTGTGTGCAAGTGTGTGTGCTAGTGCATGTGTATGTGTGTGTCAGTTCATACATGTGTGTCTGCATGTGCATATGCATGCATGTGTATGAGTGTCTGCATTGATGTGTGTGTGCATGAGTATTCCAGAGTGTGTGTATGGGCATGTATGTGTATGTGCTTTTGTCTGTGTGTATATGTGGGTGCATGTGTGTGTGTGCATGTTTGTGCACATGTATGTGTGCCATTGTAAGCTTTTACGTGTGCATGTGTGTGAGTATAGGCACATGTGTGTGCATATGTGGATGTGTGTGTGTGTTTGTGTGCATGTGTGTATGTATTTGTATGTGTGTGAGCAAAAGTGGTTGAGCATGGGCATGCAAGTGTGTTTGTGTATGTGTGCAAGTGTATGCGTGTCATCTCTTCGTGTGTGTGTGAAGCATGTGCATGTGCACCTGCATGTATATGTGTTTGTGCATGTTTATGTGTGTGTGTGTGTGTTCGGGTTTGTGTTGAAGTGTGCATATGTGTGTGCATATGTGTGCGCACATGAGTGTGAGAGTGTTGGTGTGCATGTGCATGTGCATGTGTATGCACGTGTGAGTGCTGTGCATATGCATTTGTATGTGCATTTGTGTGTAAGTCCATGCATGTGTGTCTATTTGTCTGTGTGTGTGCATGTGTGTTCATGAGCATATGTTTGCGTGTATGAGTGCATATCTTTACATGACTATGAATGCACATGTATATGTGTGTGTAGCATCTTTGTGTATGCAGCATGTGCATGATTGATTGTGCATGTGAATATGCATCATGTAATCATATGTGTGCATATGTGTGTGAGCATAGGTGTGTTCGTGTGCAAGTGCACAAGTATAGGTGCAAGTGTGCATGCATGTGTGTGTGTGTGTGCATTGTGTATGCATATGTATGTGTGTGTGTATGTGCATGCCTGTGTGCGCATGCTTGTGCATGTGTATTTATGTAAGTGTGAATTTGCTTGTGTGTTTGATTATGTGTGCATGTGTGTATGAATGCTTTAGTTTATGTTCATGTGAATGTATTTTTGTGTGTGTGTGTGCATATGTGCATGGGTGTGCATGTATGCATTTGTGAGTGCACTTATGTGTAAGTGTGTGTGATTATATAAGTCTTTGTATACTTGTGTTTTCATGTTTGTGTTGTTGCTTGTGTTTGTGCAAGTGTGCATGCTTTCGAGTATATTTACTACGAGCATGCATGTGTGCATTAATGCATGTGTGTGTTTGTGTGCATGTGCATGTCAATGTAATCAAGTACATGCGTGTGCATGTTTGTGTGCACCTGTGTGCTGACATCGATGTGTTCAAGTGTGATTATTTCTACAAGTATAGGTGTGTGTGGGTGTATGTGTGAGCTTGTGCATGCATGTGTACCCTTGTGAATATGTGAATGCACACATACGTATCTGCATGCATGTGTGTGTATGCATGCGTGTGCCAGTTGTGCACATGTGAAGGCACATTTGTGTGCATGTGTCAATATTTGTGCATGCAGGCATTCATGCATTTGCTTACATGCATGTGTGTAAATTGTGTGTGCATGCATGTATGAGCATGTGTGTGTATGTGTGTGCATGAACGTACTTGTGCATCTATGTGTGTGTATGTGTTATTATTTGTTTGTGGATTTGGTCTTAAGGTGTGTGTATGCAAGTGTTTGTGTATGGGTATGTGTGCATGGGTGTATGTAAGCATGTGTATGTGTGTGCTTGTGTGTGTGCTTTTGTGTGTGTTTTTGGGTGCATGCATGTGTGCATCCATTCATGTGTGGATGCATGCATGGGAGTGTGTGCGTGAGTGTATGTGTATGGTTGTTCGTGTGGGTATGTGTTTATGTGTGTTTGTGTATATGTGAGTGTGTGCAAGTGAGCATGCTTGTGCATTTGCATTTGTGTGTCCATCAATGTGCTTATGTGTACAAGTGTTGTGCATGCATGTGTGTGTATGTCCATGAGATTACGTGTGTGTCTGTGTGTGTATGTGCATGCTCATACATGTGTATGTATGCAGGTCTATTTGTTTGTGTGTGTTCTTGTATGTGTGTGCATGGGCATGTTTGAGCATGTGTGAGTTTTGCTTTTGTGTGGGTGCATGTGTTTTGCATGTCTAAAATTATGTTTGTTTATTTGTATGTGTAGCTACGTGTGTGCATGCATGCACACGTGTGTGTATTTTTGTTTTCATGTGTATTTGCATATGTGTCTTTTTGTGTTCATGTGTATGTGTGTTTACGTGTGTCTATGTGTGTTTGTGTGTGTTAGTATGCATGTGCAAACTCACACACACACACACGTGTGTGTGTGTGTGTGTAGAGGAGGGGGGTTGTTGGTGTGTATATGTCTGTGTGATTGCATGCGTGTGGAGGTGTGGATTGGTTTGTGTTTGTTTGTGCGTCTGTGTTTGTGTTAACACACATTGCATGCATATGCATGTGTGTGCATTTGTCTACATGGATGTGTTTATGTGTGTAGGTGCATGTTCATGCTCATGCATGTGTTTGTGTGCATCTGTGTATTTGTATGTGTGCATGTGTGCTTATATGTGTGTGGATGTTTGTGTGTGTCCATGCTCTAGTGTGTGACATGTGCATGTGTGAATTTGCATATGGGTGTATGTGTGTGCATGTGTATGCAAATGTTTGTTGGTGCATGTGCATGTGCGTCTGTGTGTGTACATGTGCATACCTAATTCTATGTGTGGGAATATCCATATTTCTGTGTGTGTGTGGATATATGTCTATGCATATATGTGTGTGAGCACATTTGTGTCTGTGCATGTGGGTGTATGCTTGTGTTCCCTATGTGCATATGCGTTTGTGTGTCTATGTGCATAGATGTGTGTGTTCTTGTGAGCGGGTGTGTGCGAGCATGAGTGTGTGGGCATATGCACGTGCATTGGCATGTGTTTATTTTTGTGTGTGTGCATTCATGTGTGCATTGGTGCAAGTGCATGTTAGTGAGTGGGTGCCTATGTGTGTGTATGCATGTGCGTTTATGTGTGAGTGTGAGTGTGTGCATGTGTGTGGGGCTGCATGTGTGTCTGTGTCTGTGTTCATAGGCATGAGTGAGTGTGGGTATGTGTAGAAGTGTGTACATGTGTTTTTACATGTGTATGTGTATGTGTGCTTGTGTGTACGTATGTGTGAGCATGTGGGAGCACATGTGTGTGTGTGCATGTGTGAATGCATGCACATGTGTATATGAGTTTGTATGTGCATTAATGTGTTTAGGTGTATCTGTATGTGGTGTGTATTTGTACAAGTGTGTATGTCTACGTACCTATTTGCATGTGTGAGCATGCTAGTGTGTGAGTGTGTATGTTTGAGTGTGTGTGTGTGTGTATTCATGTGTATGTGTGTGTGCATGCGTGCTTGTGTATTTATAAGTGTGTGTGTGTGTATATGTGTGTATGCATGTGCAAGTGTGTGTGCTTGTGTATTTGTTTAGGTGTTTGAATTCATACGTGTGTTTGCATGTGCGTGTGCATGCGTGTTTATGTGTGTATGCATTCATGTGTGTGTGCATGAGTGTTTTAGTGTGTGATTATGTGCGTATGGCCATGTGTATATATGTGTGTGTGCGTGTGGGTGCATGTGTGTATGTTGATGTCTGTGCACATGTGTGTGTGCCTTTTCTGGCTTTTATGTGTGCATGTGTGTGAATATAGGCACATGTGTGTGGATATGTGAATATGTGTGTGTTTGTGCACAGGTGTGTATCTATGTGTATGTGTGTGTGCAAGAGTGGTTGAGTGTAGGCATGCAAGTGTGTTTGTTTATGTGCATGTGTATGTGTATGTGTGCAAGTGTATGTATGTGGTCCCTTCATATGTGTGAAGCATGTGCATGTATACTGCATGTATGTGTGTTTGTGCAAGTTAATGTGTGTGTGTGTGTGGGTTTGTTTGGGTTTGTGTTTGTTCTGGAGTGTGCATGTGTGTGTGCACATGTGTGTAAGTATTGGTGTGCATGTGCATGTGCATGTGTGTGCACATATGTGTGCCTGTGCAGATGCATTTGTATGTGCATGTATCTATGCATGTGCATGTGTCTACATGAGCATATGTTTGTTTGTATGAGTGCATGTGTTTACAGGACTATGAATGTGCATGTATGTGCATCTTTATGTGTGCATGTATGTGCATGATTGATTGTGCATGTGTATGTGCATCTTGTAATCATATGTGTGTATCTGTGTGTCAGTGTGTGACTGTATGGGTATAGGTGTGAGTGTGCATATATGTGTGCATGTGTGTGCATTGTGTATGAATGTGTATGTGCATTCCTTTGTGTGCATGCTTGTGCATGTGTATTTATGTAAGTATGCATTTGTGTGTGTTTAATTGTGTGTGCATGTATGGGAGTGAGCATATGCATATGTGTATGCATTCTTTTGTTTATGTTCATGTGAATGTGTTTTTGTGTGTGTGTGCATATGTGCATGTGTGTGCATGTGTGCATTTGTGATTGCACTTATGTGCAGGTGTGTGTGATTGTACAAGACTTTGTATACTCATATGTTCATGTTTGTGTGAGGCTACATGTGTTAGTGCAAGTGTGCATGCTATTGAGTATATGTGCTATGAGCATGCATGCGTGCATTCATGCATGTGTGTGTGTGTGTGTGTATGTGTTTATGTGCATGTGCATGTCAGTGTAAGATAGTAGTTGTGTGTGCGTGTTTGTGTTTGTGTTTGTGTGTGCTTTTGTGTAGACATTGATGTCTTCATGTGTGTGCTATGTATGCATTGGTGTGTGTGTCTATAAGTATACGTGTGTGTGGGTGTGTGCATCAGCTTGTGCGTGCATGTGTAGCCTTGTGAATATGTGAATGCATGCATGCATATGGGCATGCATGTGTGTGTATGCATGCATGTGCTTGTTGTGAATATGTGAGGGAACGTTTATGTGAATGTGGCAATAATTGTGCATGCATGTATGCATGTTTGCTTATGTGCATGTGTGTAATAGTGTGTGTGTGTGTGTGTGCATGCATGTATGAGCACGTGTGTGTGTGTGTGTGTGTGCGCATGCATGTTCTTATGCATCTATGTGTGTGTGTGTGTGTGTTATTTTTTTTTGTGTGGATTAGCATTGGGGTGTGTGCGTAAGAGTTTGTGTATGGGTATGTACATGGGTGTGTGTGTGAGCATGTGATTGTGTGTCTTGCATGTGTGCTTTTTTGTGTGTTTGGGGTGCATGCATGTGCGCATCCATTCATGTGTATGGGTGCATACATGTGAGTGTGTGTGTGTGTGAGTGTATGTGTATGGTTGTTCGTGTGGGTTTGTGTTTATGTGTGTTTGTGCATATGTGAGTGTGTGCAAGTGAGCATGCTTGAGCATTTGCATTTGTGTGTCCATCAATGTGCTTATGTGTGTGAGTGTTGTGCATGCATGTGTGTGTCTCTATGTGCATGCTCATACATGTGTGTGTGTGTGCAGGTCTATTTGCGTGTGTGTGTTTTCTTGTATGTGTGTGCGTGAGTATTTTCTAGCATGTGTGAGTTTTGTTTGTGTATAGGTGCATCTATTTGCATGTCTAATATTATGTTTTCTTATTTGTATGTGTGGCTATGCATGTGCATGCATGCATGTGTGTGTATTTTTGTGTTCATGTGTATGTGCATTTGTGTGTGTGTGTGTGTGTGCTATTTTATGTTCATGTGCATTTGTGTTTACATGTGTCTGTGTCTGTGTGTGTATGTTTTTGTGTGTTAATATGCATGGGCACACTCACACGTGTATGTGTAGGGGGTTGTTGGTGTGTGTGCATGTGCGTGTGTATGCATGCATACATTTGTGTGTGTGCCTCCTCTAGTATATGTGTTTTGACGTGCACACATGTGTGTGTTTGTGGGTGCATGACTTTGTGTGTGTGTGCTTATTTAAGCACATGTGTGTACATACATGTATATATGTGCATGTATGCATGTCTGCATGCTTATGTGTGCCTATGTGTGCATTCGTATTTGCATGTCCTTGTACGTGTGTACGTGTTTGTATTTACGTGAATGTATGCATGCACATGTGTGTGTGTATGTGTATGTGCTTATATGTCTGTACATGTGTATGTGTGTGCATGTTTTTGTGATCTTGTTAATGTATGTGCTTGTGTGCACATGAATGTGTTTGCACTCACATCTTTGTGCATGCATGTGTGATGTGCATATGTGTGTGTGCATGCATGTGTGTGGGTGTGTATGTTTGTGTGTATGTGGGCATGCATCTGTTTGTGTGTCTGTGTCTATGTGTGTGCATGTCGTGTCTATATGCGCGCATGTGTTTGTGTGTGTGCAGGTGCGGGTGTGTGCACATGCACATGTGTTCAAAGTTTGTGGGTGTGTATGTGTGTGCGTGTTTGCTTGTTTGTGTGTGCATGTTTAGACACGTGTATGTGCATGTGGGTACATGCAACCATGTGTGTGCATATGTGTGCTTGTCTATGAGCCTGTGTGTATTTGTATGTTTTTTCTTGTGCGTGGGTTGTCAAGTGCACTTGTATGCATGTGCACATGTGATTGTGAATACACAATCATGTGTGTGTGTGTATGTGTGTGTTCATTCTTGTATGATCGTATGTGTGTGCATGTGTGTTTACATGTGTATATTTGTGTGTGTGCGTGCACATTTGGATATGCTCATGCAGATGTGCAAGTGTGCTTGTGTGCATGTGTGTGCGTTCATTTGTGTGTGTGTGCATGTGCATATGTGTGCATATGTGTATATGAGGGTGCGTATTTGCATGTACAATTGTTTGTACTTATTTGTGTGTATGTGTGTATGTGCACTGTGTGTGCATGAGTGTGCATATGTCTATGCATGCTTGTGCATGTGTGTGTGTATGTGCATGTGTGATTATGTGTGTGCTTGTGTTTGTATATTTGTGTGAGCTTATGCATGCGCATGTGTGTGTACTTGTTGATGTAATTTTTGTAGAGCTAATTTATAACTTGGTTGTGAGTTGTACTTTTTTAATTTTTTTATATTTTTAAAACCTTTTCTTAAATGAAAATTTGATAATCATAAAACTACTGAATTATAATTTTACTAAATTAAAATATGCAACGAAGATGGAAATTTTATAATTTTAAAAATAGTTTTAATAAAATGTTTATTAATTGATAAAAATAATTTTCATAAATTTCTTTCATATACATTTTTAATTAAATATTATTAAAAAAATTGAAAGACATAAATTACATAATAACAAGAAAATAAAAGCGACAAGATTTTTAGTCGTTCCACCTAACTTGTGCCTATATCCACCACACTCAACTAAATTAGGATTCCACTAATAAAGTTACTCTCTTTGCCATAGTATGTAGAGATAATTTTTACAAATCATACCCTTTTGTAATAATAGGTAAGGAGTTTACTATCACAATCTCAATTATAAGTTTACAATATTCAAGCACAATACAAAATAATAATTAACTATAATGTTTAATATTCACTTGTAAAAGCATACATGACACAAGTTTATAGACTATAATATTAGAGAAACAATCCAAAGGAATTGGTTTTAAAATATTAAATCCAAAAGATTTATAAATATGCATTAACGTTATTAAGAAAAATGGAATCGACAAACATATTGCTTTAATATAATCTTTTTTAGAAATATAAGAAAGGAATAAATAAATAAATAATCAATTGTAAAGAAATCACCAATAAGATATGCAATCAAAGAAAATGCTGAAGCAAGGAAAAGAAAAAATGAGTTGCAAACACAACTGTAGCAAATATTCAAAATCGAATTGTAATTTTTGGTTTTGGACCTTCACTTTCAAAAATATTGATGTAGAAAGATTAAAATCATCAATCCTCCAACTCCTAAGGCTCCTCCATTTATATTAGAATATTTTATACTTCAATAATTTTTGTAAATCACAAAAAAGGAAGACTCAAAATAGTTTTTACACTTTGACATCCAAAACAAATTCAAACAACTTTCTAAAATACTTATTACAAGTAGGAACAACTACTACTATCTGATCTAGGAGGATGGAACAAAAGTCACATAACCAGAATACTGAAAAAAGGGGTCCAAATCAAATCCAAGCCAGAATTGATTTAGAGCATTAAATCCCACATGCTAGAGGAACGATGTTAATGCTCAAGAACATTATTCACAAAGACGAAGATGGTCTTAGCCATTTGATTGAGCTTTATGGATGGATGGCTAGATGAAATGCATTGTTCACATATATAAAGATAATGTCAGTCATTTGATCAGGTTTTATAGATGGATGTTAGTTGAAAATTACTATACAAAATGGTGGATCTGATCTAATTAGTTCAATCAAGCATGTCAGATAAATGGTTAAATGGAATCTACAGTTCATAAAAAAGGATGCAGTATTGATTATTCGATCATGAAAATGCATGTCGGACAACACTGGTTCACTCTAGTTTGGAAGCAAATAGTCACTTTTTAGTCCCACAACACAAGCTTTTATATGATGCTTGGAATTTATTATACTTTCTTTATACATAGGAGTTAGCCTAATGGGTTGGTTGCCGCTTGTGCTCTTGGCCCATTACACCTAAGCTTGTTCAAGAGTTATTTCATGACCTAATTTAATCCAAGCTACATAAGTAATTGTGTCATGGTCGAGACTCAAGCTTGACCTAATTTGATTTACCCTGTCTAATCACCTGTGGCTCCCTCAAGGCTTATTGCTCACCATCAATTTGGGCCACTTGGCATGAGCCTTTAGGCTTGGTATGTGTAGGTGGTTAGGCCAAATGTTTTTATGCCATCTTTTAAAAGTTCATTATTTTTTTACTTTTGAAGCATTTTTGTAGCAATCAAAATAAAAAAATATTTTTATATGTAATAAAATAATAATATATAAGAAATTAATGTTATCACAAGTGAATGAATGATGCTATACAACCTAAGTGTGTCATATGTAAACAAGTCATATGATAAACAATCAAACCAGTAGATGTTTTAGAGATAGGATCCTAATGATTAACTACACTATTAAGAATTTTATCAAAGACTTCTTGATATATAATTTAAGCAATAGTTGCAGCTTGACTACAATCCCTACTTGACCTTTTGTCACTTGTAGATTGCTTCATAAAACATTTGGTTAATAATTTTTTAATTAATTGATCCTACAAGAGCTTAAGATGCATGACCTAAAATGTACTTAAGAAAATATTAGAGAAACTATCATAATGATTTCGTTATTATGAAACAAGTGATTCTATAACAAATGGTATAATAATATCTCCTTTTTTATGATAGCAGAAACCATTGTCAAAGTAGTAAAATAAAAACATATAAATCATGCTTGTATAGATATGCTTCCCATATATTCTTGCTTCACTTTGATATATGAAATTCATATAATTATATGACAAACTTGGGATATAATTAATGTTTTTAATTTCACACATATCTCTCCTTTTTATGCATCAAAAGATAAAATAAGAGTAAAATATAGAAATAAGAACTATACAAAATAATATTATTTATACAAAATTTGTCTTTAAACTACTAGGGGTACAAATTATAACAAATTTTTGCAAAAAACTATATATAAATAAGATTTATTAATTAATAAGCGTAAACAAAAGTAAATAATCAAACTTTATTAGAAAAATATTAATAATCTTAAACAAATATAACAACATTAATTTCTTTTCATGCACTCTACTTATGTTTAGTTTAATAATATTTATGATTTTGAACTTTATCACTCTTTTTATGTATGTTTTTGGAAATTCTTATAAGAAATAAACTTAAAATAAATCTATAAGATTAAACATGCTTACAAGGGCTTCCCACTTTTATGTTCAAAAAGGTAAAAGGATACACAATAGAACTATGGATATGCATCTATATGTTCTAAGAACTACACTTAATTCCAAATCGATAAACTACTTGTTAAAAATTCTAACTATAAATACTAAAAGAGTTTGCTTATAGAAATAATTTGTAATTTTAACACAATGATATGGACTAACAAGGCATTTTTATTTCATTACTCTAAATCTCTTTCATAACATAATAATAACATTCTAGTTTTTATCCAAAAAAATTATTTCTTTATTCTTAATTATTGAATGCTTTATTAAATACAAGGATATAGTTAACTAATGAAAAAGTTAACTTCCTCTCATTTTTAGTACTATACTCTCCTCCTTTCATAATCACTCAAGTGGGTTAATCATACTTAAGAACAATGCAAGCTTGTGAAAGGTTTCAATTGATAAGGATTTGGTAAAAAGAATCTTTTATTGTTAGAAGCAATACTACATTTCAAAATTCATCTACAACTAAAAGAAATAATAGATTAATAATTTGTCAAAAGTTTTCTAATTTTTTCAACAAATCTTTAGGTTTTACACATTATTACTTGTTTCCTTAATTTCTAATAAACCCTCTAAGATCTTAACATATATGAACACTATCTATCACATTAAGCTCCAAGTTGAACTCTTACAAATTCTATCTTTGGAATTCGTAACTTACATCATTCCAAAAAAAATTTAATTACCTCGCTTGTAATCATTAATTCAATAAAATGCATATAACATTAACAATGCCCTAAACAGATTCATATTGCTAATATCAACAACTTAATAATCCATGTAGAAAACTATGTTAATCTAGTTTTTCATAATAACAAATCAAAAAATATCATAAATCTTGATACCATCATCTTCCTAAAACTCATATAAGCTAGCATTTGACATCAAGCTATATATAAAAAAATGATCTATTAAATTTTTCTAGAGAAATATTAAATTGTTCCTATAAAGCTACTATAAGATTAAACAATTTATCTTAAAAATAAAGACCACATACATGTTGCAAGTGAGTCACACAAACTCATAAGGCAAGTTTTGTCTCTATAGGACCTAATTATGGAGATAAACAAAAACAACTACCTAAGGTTTAAATTTAGGAACTCAAAATATCAATTGTGATAGTGTGTGATTGAGTTGCTTTTATAAAAGTATTTCTCAAACATGTTCCCTTAGAAATCCATACATATTCATCTTGCTTTAAATTGATGGATTTTTTAACTCAATAATCATAAGAAATATGTCCTTGCCAATCACACTAATTGTATACAACTTAGGATTTAACATAAAAAAGAAAAAATATGTAAACTAGTATTATTTCTATCATATAGTTATATGATGAAGAATGTTTATGAATACATAAAATAAAAAAAACTTATATTATTATTCACATACACACACACACACACACACACATAGATATATATATATATATATATATATATATATATATATATATGAACATTTCAATATATATTTTTGAGTCAAATAAGATGTAACTTTAGAATTTGTATTCATAACACCATTATTTCTATTCATATATGTTAAAGGTAGAGCATTTATAAGAACATATGAATGAGGAAAAGAAGTAAAAGAACATGAAGGTATACCAACAAACATTTCTTTTAAATCTTTTGACTCTTTTTTTACCAAAACAATATTTGTTATGCTTTCTTTTAAAATAAAATTTTCTTTTCTTAAAGAAAAATTTTCACATTCAAAAAATCAATACATGAGTTGCCTAAGGCTAAATATTTCTCACATTCATCAAGTTTACTTTGCAAGGTATGTAAATTAGTAACATTCATAAGTAAATCATTTTAAAGTTGTTCATTTCTAATTTCAAGCTCATTATATTGTATCTCTAATAAGTAAACATGATTCTCTTCTTTGTCATATTTTACTTTAATTCTAATATACATCCCAATCAATTTCTTATGCATAACTATAAGTTCATCAAAAGAAATAATCAATTCATCATCACTAACAATATGATTATCATTATTAGAGATGGAAATATGTTGTGCACCTTGGAATAAAGAGCTTGCTCTTGAGGTGTATAGAGCTTCTCTCTTCCTCTTTCTCTGTTCCAATTTTTATTTGTCATTTGCTTCTTACCTTGGGTAGGAAACATAACCTATTTGTCATATAAGTTTTCTAGTTTCTATGTAACCTCAAAACAAATTTTTTAGATGTCAAATATTAACTATAATTTATTATGACATCCTAAAATAAAGATAATTCATTTCTTTAGCATTTGTGTGCCTTAAACTTCTATGTTATTGATCAAAATCATTTGAAATAATAAAAAAAATTTTAAATGAAAACCATAAATCAAAAATATTTAAAATAAGTGTTTTAAAATCATTTTTTTATAAAGCAAAATTTTGACCTTCAAACATAGGTGGATCCATGTAGTTAAGAATATAAATAATAATTTGCCACCAAACAAGAAATGAAAAAGATGAGATCTTCTCTTAGGAATTTCATCCCTCAAAATAACCTACAGTGATACCACTTGATTTAAGCTATGTCAAGGAAATACACAAGAGGGGAGGTAGAGTTGTACTTTTAAACTTTATGCTTAATAAAAATATTTTTGATAAATTTCTTTTATATGTTTTTTAATTAAATATTATTAAATAGATATGTATAATAAATTATATAATAATAAATAATAGAAAAGTGAAAAGAGATTTTTAGGGGATTTGATCTAACCTGTGCCTACATCCACCCTAGTTAACCTGATCAAGAATCCACTAGCAAAGCCACTCTCTTTCATCGTAATAGGTAGAGATAACATTTGTAAACTACACCTATTTATTATAGTAGGTAGAGGGTCACTATCATAACCTCAATTATAAAATTTACATTACTAAAGTGAAATACAAAATAATAATTAGCCATAATATTTTATTATTTAATTGTAATAGTACATATAGCACAAGTTTATGAATTAGGATGTCAGAATATGAATACACATATGAAAAAAGTTGGAATAATCTAAAGGATTTTGTTTTGAAATATTAAATCCAAAGAATATATCAAAATGAATTAACATTATTAAAAAAATGGAATCAATAAAGAACTTTCTTTAATATTAATGTTTTTAGAAAAATAAAAAAGGATTAGGGAAATAAATGTTCAATTTTAAAGAATTCAATAATCAGATGTGTAATCTAATAAAATGTTGATATAAGAAAAAAGAAAAATGAGTTACAAACATGACTCCAATGTTGAAACTAGATTGTAAGTTTTAGTTTCGCACTTTCTCTTCCAAAAATATTGATGTAGAAAGTTTAACTCATTAATCCTTTATCATTTGAGACTCCTCTATTTATATTACAATATCTTTTAGATGAAAATAAAATTTTTTAATGACTATAAGAGGTCACCTAAAATAGCCATTACAATTCGATGTTTAAAACAAACATAAACATCTTTTTGAAACACTGATTATGATAGGAACAGTGATTGCCATCTGATTTGGGATGACAAAATAGGAGCTACACAATCAAAAAAATAAATAAAGGGTCCATATCTAATTCAAGTGAGATTAGATCTGGATCCTTATATCTCATATGCTGGATGGATGGTGTTGATGGGAACCAGCATCATTCATAAAGGTAGAGACAATCTTATTCATTTAATTAAGCTTTATGGATGGATGGCTAGATGATATGTATTGCTCAAAAATGTAGACAAGCTCATAATTGTTTGATTAGGATTTACATATATGTTGTAAGAAGAAAATTACTATTCAAAATGGAAAAATTGATCTAATCCATTTGATCAAGCTAGTTAGATGAATGGTTTGATGGAATTTACCTTTCATAAAGGTGAAAGTGATTCTGATTGTTTGATCACTAAAATGTGCAATTAGATGACAGTAGTTTACTTTAGTTCAGAAGCAAACAAATCTAATTTTTAGTCCCATTACAAGCTTTTACATGATATTTACCATTTATAATACTCTTTCACACATAAGGGTTAGCCTAATGGGCTTTGTTATCTCCTAGTAATCTTAAGAAATAATGGCCCAGGTCACCTATATTTATAAATCTAACATAATTTGGTCCTATTACTTAATAGTTCACGAGTCTTCCTAATACATTATGCCTAATCTTGTTCAAGAGTTATTTCTTAACCTAATTTAATCCACTTAGAATCGGGCTTGACTTGACTTGGTATATTCTATCTCCTAGCCAAAAGCTCCTCAAGGGCTATTACCAAGATGCAATTTGGGCCACATAGCCTCTAGACTTTGGCCTTAGTTGTCTATGTGGGATGTTAGGTCAATTTTTTTAAGTCATCTTTTAAATATTAATTACTTTTACTTTTAAAATATTGTGTAGCTATTAAAGTAAATAAAAATTTTCTCAGTACTAAAATAATAGTGCACCAAAAAATAATGATCGTGTAAGAGAACAAATGGCATTATGTTATCTAATTATGACACATGCAAACATGTGATAGGATAAACAATAAAACCAGTAGATGTTTTGGAGATGAACTCTTAATGGTCAGATACTCTACCAATAACATGATCAATTTCTTTTTGATAAGCCATTTAAGCTACAGTTATCACATGGTCATGATCAGAGCTTTACATTACTTTACTTGTGGATTTTTCGATGACACATTATATTAAAATTCTCTATTTAATTGAGGCTATAAGATCTTAAGATAATGATTTGAAAGACATTTAAGAATTGCAAAAAGGAAACAAATGCCATTATTTTATTCCCATAAAATAGATGCCTTCATAACCAATAGTAAACACCAATGCAAGTGCATGTGCATTTTGTCTTTCAACATGTGTGTGCATTTGCACGTCATTGTTTATGTGTGCATGTGATTGTATGTGTGTGTACATATTTGTGTGTGTACTTATACTTGTGTGTATGACTGCATATGTGCACTAGTGTATGTGTGTCCTTTTCTAGATGTGTGTGTGCATGTGTTTGAGTGTGTGTGAGGTGGGGGTATGTGAGCATGTACATGTGCATGTCTATACATGAAAGTGTATCTGTGCATGCAAATTGGGACGTGCATATGTGTGTGTGCATGTTTATGTGTGTCTGTGTGTGTGCATTCAAGAGTGTTTGTGAGACTTTCTGTGCAAGTCTGTGTATGTATGTTTGATCATGTGTGTGAGTGTACATGTGTATGCGTATATGCATGCATATATGTTTGTGTGTTTGTGCATGGATACGCATGTGTGCATGTGTATATTTGTGTGTGCTTGTGTTGGTGCATGTGTGTGTGTTCATGTTTTTTGTGTGCATGTATTATGTGTGTGTGTATGTGTGTACATGTCTACATGCTTTTGCATGTGTATGTGTATGTGTATGCATGTGTGTATGTGATTGTGATGAGTGTGCATGTGTGTGTGCATCTATGTGTGCATACGAGCATGCAAGCTCGTGTGCATGCATGTGCATGTGTGAGTTCTAGTGCATGTATGTGTGTGTTCATGTGTATTCTTATATTTGTTCTAGCGTATGTGTCTATTCATGTGCTTATGTGTGTTATTATTCATGTGCTTGAGGGTGTGTAGGCACATGTGTCTGTGTAGCTATGCATGTGAGTGTACTTGTTTGTGTGCAAATTTGTGTTAGTGTTTGTGCACTTGAGTGTGTGTTTGTATACATGCAAGTGTGTGTGTATGCATTTTAGTGTGTGCATATGTGCAAGCATTCGTGTGTGTACATGTAGTTATGCATGTGTGTGAGTGTACTCATATCTATGTGCGTGTGCATGTGTGCTCCTATGAGTGCGCATGTGTATGAGTGTATGTGTTTGTGTGCATGCATGTGTGTGTATGTATTTACATGTGTATACATTTGTGTATGAATGTGTGTACACTTGTGTGCAAGTTTATGTGGGCATTAGTGTGAATGTTTTCTTTGCATTTATGTGTGTGAGGATGAGCATGTGTTTGCATATGTTTGTGTTTGTGTATGTGCATGTGTGTGTATGTGTAGGTGTGTGTGTGTGGGTGTGTGTTATTCTACATGGGTGTCTACTTGTGTCTTAATGTGTTCTTGTGCATGTGTGTGTAGGTGTGTACATGTGTGGATGTGCTTGTGCATTTGTTCAAATGTATGTGCTTGTGTATATGCATGAATGTGCATGAGTGCGTGACCATGTGTGTTTAGGATGATGTGTGTGTGTGTGCATGTGTGAAAGTGCATGTTTATGTGAATGTATATGTGTGTATGAATGTGTGTGCACATGTGTGTGTGAAAGTGTATGCATATGTGCATGTATATGTGTGTATGTATGTAGTGTGTTCATGATCATGTGTGTGTATGTGTACTTGTGCGTGTTTGTGCATATGAATGTTTTTTGTATGAGCAAGCATGTGAGTATATATTTGTGTGTGAATGTGTGTGTTTGTGTATTCATGTACTTGTGTGTGTTCATGTGCATGTTTTTGTTTTCGTGCGTGTGCTAGTTTGTGTGTGTGGATGTGTGTGTGTGTGCATGTGCATGTGATAGTGTGAATGTGTGTTTGCAAGTGTGTGTTTGTTTATGTGCATGTACATATGTTTGTGTGTGCATATGTGTGTGTATGTGCTTGTGTGTGTGAGTGCATGAAGGTGTGCTTGTGTGTTCGCAATCATGTATGTCTACTTTTGTCTGTGTGGGTATGCATAGGGGTGTGTGTGTGTGTTTATGTTTGTGTGCATGTGAGTTTTGTGTGTGTCTATTTATGTGTTATACTTATAGGTATGCATATGTGTAGCTGTGGGTGTGTGTGTGAGTTCATGTGCCTATGTTTTTGTGCACTAACAAGTATGTGTATGACTTTGTGTTTGTATGTGCACATATGTGCTTGTGATTGTGTGAGAGAGAAAGCATATACGTGCATGTTCTTGTGTGATTGTGTATGCATGTGTGTGTGCATGGGTATGTGTAGCTGTGTGCATGCAAGTGTGTAGGTGATTGTGTGTATTAATGTGTGTGCACATGTGTACATATTTGAGTGCACATGCATGCATATGTGTGCATTTGTATGTGCCTTTTTGTGTATGTTTATGTGTGTGTGCATGTTGTGTGTGTGTGTGTGTGTTTATGCATTTAGAAGAGCATATGTTTATGGGTGTGAATGTGCATGTGTATATGTGTGCTTTTGTGTGTGCATGTGCATGTGGGTGAGTCTTCATATGCACAATTATATGCATGTGTGTGCATGTGTGCACGTTTTTATGTATGCATGTGTGTATGTCCTTGCATGTGTATATGTGGGTTCTTGTCTGTGTGTATGAGTGTGTTCATGTGTGTGGGTTCATGCAACCATGTGTGTATTCTTTGGGTATATATTTGAGTGTGTGTGTGTGAGAGCATGTTTGTTAGTGTGTGTGCCTATCAGCATGAGTGCAAGTGCATGTGTGCATGTATGCTTGTGTGTGTCTAAGTGTGCATAAGTGTGTATGTGCCCATATATACCTTTGCATGTTTGTCTGTGTTGTGCATTGTGTGCATTCATGTGAGTTTGGGTATGTGTGTATGTGTGCATGTGTGTGTGTGTGTAGACACACAAATGTGTATATGTGTGTGAGAGTTTTTAAGCTTATGTGTGAGTGTGCATGCACATGTGTGTACTATGTGTATACATGTCTATTAGTGCATGTGCATATGTTTGTGTGTGTGGCTTTGTGCAAGAGTCTATACATGTGTTTATGCTAGTGTGTGTGCTTGCATGCATATGCATGTCTAAGTGTGTGTGTATGTGTGTGCATATGTGTGAGTTTGCATGTATATGCATGTGCATGCATGTTTGTGAGTGTGTGTGCATGTAAGAAAGTGTGTGCATATCTACATGAGTGTATGTATGTTCTTATCTGTACCTATGCATGCACACACATGTTTGTTTATGAGTGGGAGGGTGCATGTGTGTTTACATGTGTTTGGGTGTGTGTTTGTGTGTATTCTTAACTACATGTGTATGTGTTCACGTGTGTGTGTGTGTATGTATGTGCACATAAATGCATGTGTGAGCGCATGGTTGTTTTTATGTGTGTGTGTGTGTGTGAATGTATGTGATTGTGTATGGGTGCACATGTGCATGCATGTGTGTATGCATGTGTTTGCATGTGTGTGCTTGTGTGCACATCTATGTAGGTGTTTGTATTTACGTGTGCATGTGTATGTCTAAATGTACATGAACGTGTGTTTGCATGTGCATGTGTGTGTGTACATGTCTGTGTGTGTTGTGCTAATCTGTGTGTGTTTGTGTGCATGTATTTGTACATGCATGTGTGTGAGTACATATGTGAATGCATGCTTGAGTAATGGAACGTGTGTGTGTGTGTGCATACATGTGTGTGTTTATGTATGTTTGTATGTGTGCACATGTGTGTATGTGAATATATGTATGTGCATGTGTGCATACATCTTTGTGTTTGTGGCTGTATTTGTGCTTGTGTATGTGTGCATGCAATCACACAGACACACACACGCAAACAAAAATGCATGCACAAGCAAAAATAGCTCATGCATGCGCATAGGCTCTTACGTACGCACACAATCACACTCATGACTACACTCAAACACTCAAACATACACACAAAGCACACACAAACCCACGCGCACGAATGCACAAAAACATAAGCACACGCAAGCACAAACACACACACATGCACATGCATCCACCAACATACATACACACATGTACTCATGCACATTCACACACACGTCACACATGCACACACACTCATACATCTACACATATGATCAAAGATGTGCATGAACGCACTCACACACACATGCACCAGGACATGAACAAACACATAAACATACACACATGCATGCACAAACAAACACACACATACTCATGTGCATGCACTAACACATGCACACACACATATACATAGATTCACACACGCACAAACATATTTACACATGCAAATGTGCACACACACGAAGGCAGAGACACACAATTACTCACATGCACCAATATGCACACACACACACACAAATAAATAGATACACATTCACACACATACACATAAGCCTGTAAATACACAAACACATGCACACAAAGACATACATGCACACACAAGCATGCACAAACACAAGCATATATACAAGAACACACACACACACACATACACCTGCACACAGACAAGCAAACACACATGTACAAGCACACACACCAACATGCATGCAGACACATACAAATGCACACGAGCACACCAACGCACACACAAGCACAAACACATGCATTCATATGCACAAAGACACACACAAGCTCTCGCAAAGATATGCACACATGTACACACACATAGTCACACAAACAGGCATACACACATGCATAGAAAACATGCACACCCATTTGCACACACACATGCATGAATGCAAACACACTCAAACATAGATGCTTATGAACACACACGTACACACACTAGTTCACATGCACAAGCATGCACTATGCATACCTAAAAACATATACATACAAACACACATGCATTGATACTCGCACATAAGAATAAACAAACCAATATGCATGCATGCATACACACACATACACACACATGTGCATGCACAAATACATCCACAAAAATAAAGATGCACACACACACATAGATACATATAGACACTCAAATACAGATATGCACATGCACACACACATGAACAAACATAGATAAACAAACACACATGCACATAAACAAATATACATGGATGCATAAACCCACATATACATAGTCACATTCACACACACACACAAATATATATATATATATATAAATATATATATATATATATATATATATATATATAAATATATATATATATATATATATATATATATATATATATATATATATGGATACACATATGCATGTACATGCGCGCAAACCCATGGACCAACACACATGCATGCTTGGAAACACACACCCATAAGCTTGCAAAAACATGCTCAAACATAAACACTCACATAAGCACAAATCCATACATATATACACACTCATGCTCATACCCACACACACACACCCCCATAGAAATCCACACCCATGCATGCACCCAAACATAAACACACACATATGCACAAATAGACATATAAACATATGCCCAGGCATACACATGTGCACACACAAACACAATTATGCACACTTGCACACAAGTGCACATATATATGTAACACACTACACACAAAGACATGCATACACACACACACACATTCACATGTGAACAAATGAACAAATGAACAAACAAACCCATATGCAGCGACACACAAACACATGCATACATACACATACACACATGAGGACACGCACACAAGACATCTACATATGTACACTTGCACATATGCAAACACACAAAGTCATACACACACATGCCAGCACTTATAAACATGCACAAACACATACACTCAATTACTTGCACACACATACAAACATGTATGCCAACACACATAAAAACACAACCATTCACAATAGCAAACACACACACACATACATGCGAATTCACATATGCTCACACATGCATATACACACATTCACATATGCACGCATGCACACAAAGGCAGACATGTACATGCAAACACATGCATACACTATATTCATACATACATACATGCAAACAAATATACACAATCACACACACACTTGCCCACAAACAAATAAACACATGAGCACCCACCCACATCTACACCCAAACACACATATGTGTGTGAGTGCACATGCATAAAAATACATACACATTCACATATGCAAATGTACATAGACACACATGCACACCCATACACACACCCACACACATGCATACACACATGCACAAAGACTCACATACACATGCATGCACACACACACGAAGATGCATAAGCACACGTGTACCCAAATACAGACACAAATGATCCTATATACACATGTACACAAAAAAGAACACACATGCACACAAAAACATAGACATGCTCACATACACAAGAATGCACATGCACACGTGCAAGCCCATGCACACATGCATACATGCATAAAACACACATGCATAAATAAACATACATAGAGACATGTGTACACATAAACACGCACACACACACACATAAGTAAAGATGCAAACACAAACACAAACATACACATATGTCAACACACACACACATATATATAAACAGGCCCATGCACACATACTTGCACACACAAACCCACACACACACACATGCACACACACATGTAGATATACATACAAATAGAAACAAATGCACACCCACATGCACACATGTGCATATATACATGCTCACACAAAAAGCACACATATGCACATAAACACAGATGCACATACACACCCACAACCATACACACACGTGTACACACAAACAGACATACATGCATGCACACACACACACGTACATGCATACATGCACAAGAACACATGCATGTACACAGATAAATGTGCACATAAGCTGATAAACACACACATTCACATACATGTACATATACACACACATACATAGACAAAAACTTGCACAAACACACAAACAGACATGCACACGCACATGCCCAAATACTCACATGGACATGCACACACACACTCTCTCTCACACACACATGTGCATAAATGTGCACATGCATGTGCACACACATGAACACCAAAAAATGCATGCACAAGAACACATACAAGTACAATTACATGCACATGCACACATACACACACATGTGCATAAGCACATGCACACATAACCACACACATGTGCACTCATAGATACATACACATGAACACATAAACAAAGAAACACACACACATACCAACATACACACATGTGTGTACGTCTACATGTACACTCGTAGACAAGCACACATGTAGACACACACATACAATTGCACACAACCCTCACAGACAAACACATACATGCACCAATGCACCCACACACCCACAAACACAGACATTTATGCACATGCACACATACCCACACTAGCAAGCATATACACAAAAGCAAACATATACACACATATGCACACAAACACACACATCAATGCATCCCTCCCATAACCACATATGTACACACATAGATACACACACATATGCACACACACACAAGCATACATATTCATTAATACATAAACACATATGCACACACATAGCCACACATACAAATGAGCACACATGCACAAATATATACACACATGCACCTACACACAGAAAAGCATGTAGACACACTAACACATAGGAATGTGAGCATACACACACACATACATACACACATATAAACACATGTACAAATGCAAACACACACAAGTTTACACACACATACACGTGCATACACATGCACACAAACATATAGACACACCCGCACACATGCACACATGCATGCAATTAGATATGCAACACACACATGCATGCACACACATGGACACATGCATACACACATCAATGCTCACATGCTCACACTCACATGCACACACGTTCATATACACACATACACACAAGCACAAACACACATACATAGGCACACAAATGCCCACACACACACGTGCACACATCCACAAACACAAATGCATGCATGCACCAATACATACACAGGCACACACAAACACATTGACACACACAAACACACAAGCACACAAGCAAACACAAATACACAAAGAGCGACACACACTCATTCACATACACATATACACACAAAAACACACACACACACATAAGCATAAGTACATGCATGCACATTTTATATATGTAAATACATGCACAAGCACACACACTCACACACACATAAATGCACATATATAAGCATGCACACACACATCCACACACATGCACGCAAGTGTGTATGAACACACAGAAACATGCACACAAATGTGCCTACACACGTGCACGACTAGTACATAGACAAACATACATACATGCATGCATGCACACACACGTATGCACAGAAATGCACACACACACATGCACATGCTCATAAAAACACCCACACACACACACACAAATAGCATGCACACATCTACGCATAAGCACACATGCACAAATAAAAGTGCAAACGTGCACACACACACATACATGCACACACACACCATTACAAATACACATGCACTCAACCACACATGTAAGTGTGCATGTTTAAACACATAAACACACACACATGCAACCACACATATATAATGTAACACACGAACACACACACACACATACAACTACACACACTCACACAAAATCACATCCTCCAATGCACATATACACATGAACATGCAATGACACACAAAAATATGCACATGCTTACTCATAAACACATTCACATGCACACACACATGCACACATGTAAATGCATGTACACACATGCACGCACAAACACACATACACACACAAACACATTCACGCACATAGGATCCTACACAAGTGCATAGATACTTGCATACACACATGCACTCACCTTCACACACACATACACAAGCATACACATGCTTATATGCATGCAGGCACACATACACACATTCATAAACACTCATTTAGATGCACGTACACACAATGATGCTCGAACACTAACAAACACTTACTTGAAATCACACAGTCATGTAGATGCATGCACTCACATGCGCAAGCACATTCACACACATGTACACCAAAGGTACACACACCCAGACAAACATAGGCACACACATGTACACACACACTCGTAGGAAAATTCACACACAAACACATATGCACACACACACACACATACAAATGTAAAAGCTTGCATACATACATATTCACACACACACACACACAGAAATGTGCACAAACATAGACACACAGACCCAATTATATGCAGACACACATGCATGAATATGCACACAGACACACACGTGCACATGTACAAACACAAACACAAACACATATGCATGCACATACACACATACATATGAGTGTACGTGGACATACACATGTATGCAGACATCCCTTCACAGGCACATACACATAGATTCACACACAAAAATGTGAAAGCTCACACATAATCAAGCACATAACCTTACACACACACAAATGCACGCATGTAAACAAACACACATATGCACCCACCCAGGTACACACACATGCACACACTAGTTCACACACTTGCACACACACACACACACATGATCATGCATGCACACACACGCACAAAAGAACATACACACACCCCTCCACTCACTTACATGCACACACACAGATGTGCAAGCATGTGCACACACACATGCAGGCATACGAACACAAATGCACAGCCACACATAAAATTGCATAGACATTGGCAGTCACGCATGTATATAAACAAATGCATACATGCATGTGAAGGCATGTTCATGTAAACACACAAGCACAAACAAATACATGCACAAGCACTAGCACACTCTGATCTACACATAAAGATGCATGCACATGCATACATTCACATATACAAAAAAGTGCATATAAATTCACACACATGCATGCAAGCACACATGTACACACACATGCTCACACATGCACACCCAAGCACACACATACATGCACACACACACACACACACCTACATCCACACAAATGTATACATGCATACACATGAATACACACACATGCAAACTCAGGCATATATTCACACACTAATGCACATACACATGCATGCACACAAACCTAATACCATATACACACAAACACATGTGCACACAAGTGTTAGCACACACATCAATTCACACACATGCACATAAAGACATGCATAGACACACACATGCACACATACAAACACATGCACGTGCACATACACACATATTTAACACACCCAAAAATAGATGCACATGCATGCAATCACAAAAACACATGCACATGCATGCACATAAGCACACATGCACAAACATAAAAAGACAAACACATGCACATGCACACACACTCATTGATGAACAAATTCACACACACAACCACACACATACATGCATGCACATGTGCAAACACACGCTCATGCACACACGTGTAAACACAAGCTCATGCACACATACATATAAACTTGTGCATAAGTACATGCGCATGCCAACACACATGGACACATGCACACACACATATGCACACATGCATGCACACACACATGCAAACGCACATGTGTACTCAAATGCATAATTACATACACACATTCATACGCACTCACTTACATGAACACATGCTCCCACACACAAACACATGCACACATGCAAGAACACACATGCATTTACATACACATATTTGCATGTGTAGTACACACCCACATGCATTCTTGCACAGACATGCACAAGCACACACACAAACATACACATGCACCTGCACAGTCACCCAGGCACATGTGCATGCATACACATAGGCACACACACACACATGGATACACCAACACATACACATAAACACAAACACCAAATACACCCCACACAAACATGCACACAAACATGAACATATGCATATTCACCCACACACAAACCCATGCACACATGTGTTCTATATGTCGATTTGTACAAGTGAGTATGTGTGTGTGTGCATTGAAGCGTATCTGTGCATATGTATTTGCTATGCGTGCATGTGTGTATGTGTGCAGGTGTGGGTGTGTGTAAGTGTGACTTTATGTACTTACATGTGTGTGGAGATGCACATGTTTGTAAGCTTGTGTGTGTTTGTATGTGTGCATGCGTGGTTGTCTATATGTGTGCCTATGCTTGTGCATGTGCATGCATATTTCTATCTATGTGTGCATGGGTGTTCTTGTGTGCAAGTCTGTATGTGTAGCTATGCACATACATGTGCAAACATACACCAACATACACTCATACCCTCACACACATGTGCATGCATGCACAAACACATATACATGCACACACACATACAACAACATACACACATGCTCAATTATGAATAAACACATGCATATAGACACACACATGCTCATGCACTTGCATATGCATGCACACACACTCACATAGACACTTACATAAACATACACACAAATGCAAACATATAGGCACACACATGGACAAATATGCACACTCACACACACACACAAGCATGCATTCACACTCGCATGCACAAAAATGATAATACACATACATATACATGCATACAGACATGCGTATACACACACACACACGTGCAAGCATAGACACATGCACACACATGCACATGCATGCACATACTCACACATTTAAAAGCACACACACTTGTGCATAGGCATGCACACACATGCTCATGTGCACACAAACATGCACACATGCACATATGTATGTGCACATACATGTGCAAACACACACATACACACACAAATGTAGATGCATTCACACACACGCATAGTCACAAAAGCATACACACACACTCACAAGCACATGAACATGCACACCCATACATATATGCTCACGTGCATCCATAAACACATGCACATACAAACACATATACACATAAACATGAACACACACACATGCATGCACATATGCACATGCACACACACACACACACACGTGCACACAAACTCACAAACACTCATGCCCATGCAAACATACATGAACATAATCATCTGCACACTCATAAGTACATGTACACACAAAAGCATAGACATGCACATGCATGCATGCACACACACTCACACACATACACACGCATAAGCACCAATAAACATACACTCAGATGCTTGCATGCACACTCACACATACACAAATGCAAGGACCTACACATACACATGCATGTCCACATGCACACAAATGCATGTAAACACACATAGAGAAAAAGAGAGAGACACAAACATCCAAGTATACGAACACACACATGCATATGCATGTGCACACCAACACATTAATTAATCACACAGAGGCACACAGATGTGTGCACATGCATGCATATACACATGTACACACACATATGCATGCACCTCCACACACAAATGCTCATACAAGCACATAGGTGCACAAAAATACACACCTAGGCACACATGCACACTCAAACATATATGTTGGCATGCACACACACACACCAACACAAACACACACAAGCATGCTCACACACATACATGCACTGACACCCATGCACATACACAAACTTGGACACACACACACACACATGATGCACAAACGCACACGCATGCACATGCACATGCACATGTACACTGACACCAGCACGCATTTGCACATAAACACACACATAAGAATGTATGCATGGCTAGAGATACATGTACAATAAAACATGTATGCACAAATATGGACACACATACACATGCACATGCACACATAAATGCACACATAAGCACTTGCACTTGCATGCACATTCATACAAACAATCTTAAGCTCCCACACACATGCACACACGCACAAACCCACATCTGCACACACACACACACTACCCATGTAGGATCACATACATCGACACACACACAAACACAGGTACAAAAATATGCACACTCACGTGGACACACACACACACATACATGCACACACTATGACACAAACACATGCATATACACACACACACATACACACATATATGAACACACATGCATCCACATACACCTAGGCATACATACACACACCCCCATTCACACATGCATGCATGCACACATATAAAGAAAACACCCATTTGCATACCAACATGTACAGATGCATATATATATAGATGCACACATGCAAACATAAGCACACTCACAAACTCACACAAAAGTATGCATACAAACATATAGACAAACACACACACACATGCACACACACACACACAAGTATTCCTACAGGAGTGCATGCACACACACACATACACACAAACACTTGCACACATACACACATGCACAAGCACACTCACATATACTAACACACAGACAAGCACACATGCACACACGCACACACATATGCATACACACATGCACATGCACACACACACATGCACAAGGACATGCACGCACACACATGTATAAACATGCATATGAACATACACACATTCATGGGCACACAAAAAATAAAACATGCATGCACATATAGACTCACACTCTTGCACACCTATGCACACACTGCACATGCAAATGTATACCCACACACACACAAAGCATACCCAGGCATATATGCACACTTACACACACACAAGCATGCACATATTCACATGCAAATGTACTTGCACATATACACACTTGCACATGCATACACATGCACATGCATAGACTCAAGCATATAGACACACTCAAGCACACACACACACATGCACACACACACACAGACACACATACACATTTACACACACATATATGCACACATGCACAGACGGAAGCATACACACAAGCCCACACACACGTGGACACCTAAACACACATAGGAATGAAAACACATCAACACACATAAACATGCACATACATAGACCTGCATGCGCACACATACATACAAACACACACAAACATACACACACATACACCCACACATATGCACATGCACAAACATGCAAACACACACGCACACATATAACCACAAACTCACATAAAAACTTGCACACATGCACATATACATGATGCACACACACACAAGCATGCACACAAACATGCATAATAACATGCACATTTTTGCACATGTGTACATGCATATACATAGACATGCATAAACACAGCCATGCATAAGCACACTGACATGCAAACATAAATGCACACATGCACACGTGCACACACATATGCACTCATATGCACAAAAAATCCCCTCCACACACACATACAGACATGACAGACATGCACAGATGCACACACATGCACAAACACATGCACCTACACGCATACACACATAGGTACTCAAATGCAAGCGTATGCTCGCATGAACACATGCATACACAATCAAGGACACACACATATACACAAGCACAAACACTTGGAAAAACATGCACACACACACATGCAAACATACGTGCACGTACAAACATGCACACACTTGCACAATCACATGCATAAACATGATACAAGCACACACACAGATAGACTATGAACATGCACCCATGCACATGTACACACAAGCACTCATGCCCAACACACATACACACATGCATACACAAACACCTACACCCACCCACACATGAGAACTCACACACACACGCATGCACCCATATATATGCATGTATGTGCATGCATAAAAATACATCCCATGTATGGACGTGTACAATAACATCAACACCCACAACCCTAGACACATACTCGCACACCTTCACACACACAAACATGCTAACATCTACACAAACACAAACCCAGACACATGTACACACACATACGTGCACATGCATGTATACACATACACACATGCGCACACATATGCACACACACATCAAAACACATGTTGTGCACACTGCACACATCATCGCATAGACACATAGAGGAATAAGCATGCTTACATGCATGCACACACATGTAAACACATGCACAAGCATAGACTCACACTTGCATAACAATACACATATGCATACACACACAAGCCAACACATATGCACAAACATGTACATAAAAAGATACAACTACACACACACACACACATGTGCACATAACGCACACCAACACGGACACATGCACGTGCACACATACACAACATGCACACTACCACACATGCACATGCACAAACACACATATGCATAGACACACATGCATGCTCATGCACACACACACACATGTCTAGACACATGCATGCTCATGCACAAACACACATATATACATGCATGCAAACACACTCATACTCACACATGCACACATGCACACATGATGCGAACCCACATGCATCCATGCATATTAACGTAAAAAAAAGCACAAACATGCACAAACACCAATAAATACAGCAACATCTTTGCACACACGTATACACACACTTGCACACACACACAAACAAGTGCATAAAATATGCTAACATGCACACATATGGATAGACATAGACATATTTGCACAAGTAGATCCAAACACATGCATCGGTTTTCACACAGATGCATGCACAAAAAACACACGCACATAGACATAGATGCACACAAACACACATAAGCACACTCAGGCACACACACCCATATACACACATGTGCATGTACATGAAGACACACACACCTATAATCATGCATGCACATAATTATATGCATATCTATGCACACAAGCACACACACAAATAGGTATACACACACACACACTCATGCACATGTACAAACACATAAACACACATAAAACACATAGACACACATGTAGACATATGTACATGCAGATGCACCCATATTAACATATATGCATGCGAAAAAAACACAAACACACATGCACTTGCACATGCCAACATTGACACACACACACTTGCACACACATGCTTAGAGACATGCATGGACATAGACATGAGACATAGCACACACAACACACACACACACACAACCTCATTCACACGTGTATACACACATAAACGTACACATGCACATACAGACAAACATATAGGAATACACACAAAAATACACACGCATAACTACATAAGCACACACATGTACTTGCAAACACAAACACACATGCATATACATAAACACCCACACACATACACACATCCACATATGCATGTTTGCAAACATTAATGCACAACATAAGAACACATGCACACATATGTGCACACACAAACATATACATATATACACACTCATGCACATGCAAGCACACACATACATACACACACACACACACATGCACACATATGAAAGCACACACGAACACACACAAACACACACAAACACACACACACTCACATACTCACATGAGCAAACATACAGATACATGCATATGCATGCAACAAGACACATAAGCACACAAAAAAATACAAACACACCTACACACACAAGAACACACACACACATACATGTGTGCATGCACACATTCACACACACACAAACACAAACACATTCACACAAAAGCACGCACAAACATATGTTGACACACATGCACACAGATGCACATATGCACACACACAAACCTACACAAGCACATACACATATATGTGGACACACACACACATACATGCATGCACACACACAGCGACACATACACATGCACACACACATTCATGCATGCTTGCTTACATAAGCACAAACACACGCACACAGGAACAAGCATATGCATGCACACACACAAAGTGATGCATTCACGTATGCAAACACACACAATCATATGCACATGTGCACACACGCATGGTCATACACATACACTCACATATGCACATGCACACACCCAGACACAAGCACACATATATACACATATGCACATGACCTCAACACACAAACACACATGCATGCACCCACACACACACACCCACACGTATATACTCACACATGCAATCATTGCACACACATGTGTACTTGCATGCACACACATGCACGTGCACATACACACATAGATATACACCAAAACAAAAACACGCGCACATAGAAGAACACGCTTGCTCATTAATGCACAAGTACACAAAAACATGCACATGCACATGGATGTACATACAAGCATGCACTCACATAGCCACACACATGCACACACCAATAAATATGGATTTGTGTATGCACAAATACATAAACACATGCACATAAGCATGCACACAGGTGTACAACCCAGACACAGATGTAGACACAAGCACATGCACATATGCACACTGATGCATGCATGCCCATTCATACACATGCATACACACCCACATCCACACACATGCATACTTTGCACACACACATGTTTACACCCACATGCATGCACATAAGCACATAAATAAACACATGTACACACACATACATAAAGATATCTTCTCCTGCACACACACATATGCATATGCACACACACATACACACACACAATGTGTGTGCATGCACACATGGACACTTGCACTTATCTATGTAGACATGCACAAACCCCACACACACACACAAGAAGACACGAACACATAAGTACACACACATAAAAACATGCACTCCTATATATACGCATGCACACCCATACCCACACAAGCAAACCTATGCACATATGAACAAAAACAAATGCACATGAAAACACACACACAAAAACATGCAAACACACACACATATACTTCCATTCACACACACATGCACACCATGCACCCACAAACTCGCACATATTAAAATGTGCATGTAGAAAAATGCACACACACATACATGCACACACACATATACCATGCGCACACAAACACATGCATGCATATAGGGACACATATGCATATATGTGTACATGCACAAGAACATGCGCACATAGGCATGAATACATGAATGCACACACTCACACACACACACGCACGCATGCAAACACACACATGCACACATGCATGCATAAGCAGTCATACACATACACACATTAATATGCTCAAACACACACACATACATGCATGCATGCAACTACATAGACAATGCACTTGCATGTGCATGCACATTCACACATGCAGATGCACAAGAACACATAGATGAATAAACACAAATGCACACACAAATTAGCAAACACATGTACACATACACACACCCACACATGTGCATTTACACATATAAATAAACTCAAATGCCCATGCACATGCACAAACACACCAACACACACACACTGATGCACCAACACATATGCACGCACACAAGCATGTGTGCACACACATGAACACTCACACTCATGCATAGACACATATAAACACACAAACACATATGCACATGCAAACACAAACACTCACCCATACACACGAGCACATGCACATACACTTCTACAAAAACACAAACAGAATTACACATGCATTAAAATACACACAGTCACACGCACATACACATGCACACATACACATAAACTCATGCAAAAACACACACACACACACATATATATATATATATATATACACATATGAGAATGCTTAAAAACATGTACAATAATACACAAATGAGAATCCTTACACACATTCACACATAAGCTCACACATGCATGCACATGTACATATAAACATAAACACACACATATATACAAACACATATACACACACACATGCACACACACATGCACATAGCTACAAAAACACATGCATAGACATGCATACACATGTGCACACACATGGACATACCTCACAAGCACAGACACAAGAGCACAAACACATACAGCCACTCATGCACACACAAGTACAAGCTAACACACAAACATACACATGCACACCCATGCATACATATGCACATGCTCGCACATACACACACACATGCATGCATATGGGAACACATATGCATGCACATGCATGTGCAAAGGTACAAACATGCACACACGTAGGATCAAACTCATGCACACACATATGCACACAAGCATAGACACACACACACATGCATACAAGTACACTCATTCATTAGGCATGAACATATATGCCAAAACACATGCAAACACACTCACACGAACACACAGTCACGTGCACCCACAGGTACGCACATGCATACACAAACACTTTCATACGTATGCTCACAAACACATGCACATAAAAGGACAAACACATACATGTAGGCAAACATTTGCACACACATACACACTCACTCACACGTGCACACAAATATGCACACACATACACACATGCATACGCACACAAACACGTACACACAAACACAAGAACACATACACACATACACATGCACACACACACACACACACTTATGTACACACATGGACACAAATGTATATACACACACATGCACAACACACATACACACACATATACCCAAGCATACACATACATGCAGACTTGTGCACACATAATAGACACTGTAAAGCCTGCACAAACATACGCGAACACACTCACATGTGCACACATACACACAAGAAACACGCACATGCACACACGCGAGTGTGAACACGTACACATACTTACACAGCATACACACACATGCACACACACTTGATGCGACACAAACAAATGCACATGAACACATTGCACACATGCATAGGTGCATGCACCCAAAAATACACACACAAGAACACAGCCACACATGTACACACACATGCACACACCCACATATGCACTCATGCATGCCTGTGCATGCAGTGCACATGAACATGCATACATAAATGCATTTGTGTGCAAATACACCCATGTATATGCATGCTCACATGCACTCATTCACATATGCCTGCATGCACAATTACATATACACAAGTAGACATGCACACACTCATGTACGAACATGAACACATGTATAGAGGCACACACACTCACACACACACACGTGTACACACATGCCCATGCATACATAGAACACTCACACACACATACCAATACACACACACACTATATCATACACATACACAAACATATGCACACTTGCACAGACACACACACACTCATACACACACTCACACACATGCTCACATGCACACCCAAATGCACATGTGCACATAGATACACACACACACATAAGAAAAGCACACATGCACATAAGCATAAGTACATGTACACATGAGCATAAACATAAGTACATGCATGCACACAGATAAAGATGCACACAAAATCACATGCACATGCATACACACACACACTAACATGCACACACACCCACAAACATGCACACAAGTATATATGCACATTCACACAACCTGCACACACACATACATACGCACACACACATGGATGAATGCACATGCATACACAAATGCAACTGCATGCTCACACACACACATCTACTCTGTCACACATTCATACTTGTACATACATTAACACAAAGTACACATGCACATGCACACACACATAAGCACACAAGCTAACACACATGTGTGAACAAGTACACATGCATACGCACAATTATACTCACAAGCACACACACACATCCACTAACACATAGACGCGATGGCATGTGCTCACGCACTTGCATTCATGCACGTAGGTCTACACATACATACGTACCCACAAACACACACAAGAACACACAAATGCACAAGTACACACAACATATAACCACACACCCATACACACACACACTCATAGACACATGCACACACAAACACATGCACCTACATGCACACACAAATGCATGTTCACCCAAACACACAGACACAAGTGCCTATGTGCACACACACAAATGCACACACACACATACACATATACACAAACACATGCACAAACCTACATGCACCCACAAACACATGAGCACACGCACAAACATATAACCACACACCCATATACACACACACACTCATAGACACATACATATGCATGCACCTACACACAAACACACACATGAACATACACACATGCACACCACAACACATAAATGCTTACACACACAAACATGTGCAGACACACACACATAAGAATACACATGCAGACACACAAACGTACACACATGCACATGCACAACCATTCATACAGACCCTCACCCACACGTGAGCGCACATCTGCACACACATGCACCCGCACACTTAGGCACACCTTTATAAACACACACACACACACATACCTGTACTCACTCACATGGACAAGCACTCATGTGCACACACGCACATGCATATACATGCACATACATGCATAGATACACACACCTATACATACACACAAACATGATTGCACACACACATGTATGCATTCATATGTGCACCCACACACACACATTCACAAACACATGTACACACAGACACATGTGCACACACAAACATGCGCACACATTCATGTATGCAAGCACACAAACATGTATACATGCTCATGCACACTCATGCATTCACATTCATATATACATATGTAATGACACACCCACATACATGTCATGTCTACATGCAAACACATGCACAAAAACATGCAAATGCATACATGTGCACTCACACATACACATGCACATGCATACTCACATGTACATGCAAACACATGCATGTAGCCACACAAACACATGCAAATGTACAAGTGCACATAGACATATATGCATGCACACATGCTTATGAACATGCTTATGCAAGCACATGCACACATAAAGGCACATATATATGCACACACATAAATATACACAAACACATACACACACACAAATGCACAAACACACACACATGCACGAACACACATGCATGCACCCACACATGTGCAAACACACATGCACGTAGACCAACACACACATGTGCTCACTCAAGCATACATGTGCACACATATGCTTGCACACAAAAAAACATATGCACAATTATTAACACACAGACATGCATGCACACATCTATACACACATGCACACACATATACAAATGCATGAGCATGCACACACATAAACACACTCATGCACACACATACAAACAAAAGCACTCACATAAATGTATACACACATCAACATAGACAACCACACACTCGAACACATGGATGGATGAACAAACCCACACATGTGCATGCATTCACACATATACACACACGTGCAAACATGCACTTAAACAACCATGCACACACATCAATATGTGCAAACACATGCACACACACACAAACACACAAGCACCAAGACAAGTGCACAACGCCACACACATATGCACACAAACAAAGATGTGCCCACACACATAACGCACATGCAACCACACAAGCTCAACCACATACTCACACACCCACACACACACACCCTCACACACGCATGCACATAAACACACACATTCACACTTGTGCAAATGAAAAAAAATACACGTGCATATGCACACAGACATTTGCATAATCACAAGTGCAAAAGCACACACACAAACCCACATATGCACAAAAGCACACATGCACACATACACACACTCACATGCATAGAAACTCATGCACACATGCATGCACACTCACACACACAAACATGCATGCATGCACACACACACATGCACACACATATGCTCACACATGTTAACACTTATGCACACTCACATGCACTCACAAAAACATGAGCTTGTATTAGCATACTCACATGCACACACACACATACACACATGCACACATATATGTAAAAACACACAAATGCAAGCACACCAACACTATTACAAACATATAAACATACATAATCACACACATGCACACCTGTACACACAAACACACACAAATACACACACCCACTCACACAAACTCATACAAAATCTCACACATGCACATACACATGAACATAAAGGTACACACACCCATGTACACTCATGCATGCATATAGGAACTCACATAGCAACATATGTACAAGATACATGCATATATACACACATACATAAACACACACACATGAACGTACACACATGCATGCAAGCACGTATGCACACATGCAGATACACACACATATGCTCACACACAATCACTCATGCATATATATATACACATAGACACACACATGCACATGTGCACAAAGACATACATATAAACACACACACACACACACCAACACATGTATAGAAGCACATATGCACACACACACATGCACTCACATGAACAAAAACTCATGTACACACATAGATAAGCACACATACGCACACATGCATGAGTACACATACCAGAAAGCATGCATACACATGCAAACAATTAGACACATATGCATACCACACACACATGCACATACATATGCAAACACATATGCACTTACACATGGACAAACAAGAACATGCAAGAAAACATATGCACATACACGCACACACATGTACAAACACACATATGCATAAACACATTCACATGCATCCATGCACACACACACACACACACATGCTTGAGTGCACATAAACACAAATATGAAATCACCCACATACACAAATATCACCCACACACATGCATGAACACACATACAAGTGCATGTGTGCAAAAGCACAAACATGCAAACACACATGCACACCTCCATACACTCCCAGACATATGCATGAAAAAGCACACTCATGCTTGCACATGCATAGAAACACAAACCCACACACAAGAAAATATGCACACATGCAGACATGTAAACATACACATACACACACATACAATCACAAGCACCCACACAAACCGACACACTCATGCAGACATGAACATAGATATCCACACACTCACACACATGCACAAATGAATAAACAGACACATGTTCATTTATGCAAACATATACACACACATGTGGATGCACACACACACACACAAGCACAAATGCAAAGACACATGTAGGCATACACATACGCACATGCACATGTGCATAGAAGTGAACACACACATGTACATAAACAATCATGCATACACATGCATGCACATAGACACTTGCACACAAACGTACATGAACACACACACACATACACACAAGTACAAAGACACGTGCACACACCTACACATACATGCACACACACACAAACATATGCCCCCATGCATGCATATAGATGCACACACACACACATATGCACCCACATACGCTCACCCACACACGCATGCACCGACACATACACATATCCTCACTTAAGCATGCACACACACACACACACATATGCACACACTACCACACCCCATGCACACACACGCTTGCACACTTGCACACACACTCACACAAACACACACATACACACATAATGAAAAAATTAACAGAAGAACATACACATGCACACACACATAAGCACGCACATACACACTAATGCACACTTTCACACTTGTGTGCATGAACATAAACACACATGCAAATACATGAAACACTTGCACAATGACACATGCACAAGCACACACACATTTATCCATATATGCACACACTTTTAAACATGCTTGCACACACTTTTACACATGCATGCACACACCCACACACATACTCACATGCATATAAACTCACACACACATACACCCACTTGCCCATTCATATACACACACACACTCACACACACTTGTCCGCACAATGACACTTATGCACAGTCATACAAACATACACACACACATGCACTTGCACTAGAAAACTCATATGTACACACACACACACATAAATATGCACAGACATAGATACACATGCACAAACACATGCAAACATACACAAATGTACACACACATGCATAATCACATGCATGTACACACACATATATACACACATGTGAATACTCACACCTACACACACTCATACAAAATCTTACACATGCACACTCACATGCCCACACAAAAATGCACGTGCATATAGGAACACACACATAGACAACCACACACGTGCAACACACATGCATAAACACAAACACACACATGAACATGCACACACACTCTCACATACAACCACACATGTGTGCATGTACACACATAGACACACACATGCCTATGCATATAAAGACATGAATGCAAACACACATGCACAACCACAGACACATACATGGACTCACATGAACTCAAACTCATGTGCACACATACACACATATACACACACATGCATAAGCACACACACACACACAAACACATGCATACATACATGCATGCACACATGCATATACATATCCATACCACACACACATGTGCTAGTACACACGCACATGCACATACAAACACATGTGCACATAGATGCACAAACATGAACACACATGCAAAGACATACACCCACACACAATCACACACATGTACACATAAACATGAACACACATGCTTGTGTGCACACACACAAACATGAAATCATGCAAACACAAAAACAAACACCCACACACATGAACAAACATAAAAACACATGCAAATGCACACAAACACTTGTACAATGACACATGCACAAGCACACACACACAAACCCATATTGCACACACCGTTACACATCATGCATGCACCTTTACACAAGCATGAACACACACACACATTCACATGCACATAAACTCACACACACATACACACACTTGCCCATGCACACACATCCACACACTTGTGCATTTGTAGACACTTATGCACAGTAACACAAACACATAGACACAAGCACTTGCACTAGCACACTCATACGTGTACACAAAATACAAAGATACATAGATAAATACATGTAGACATATGCACACACACATGCAAGCATGCACAAACACAAGCATATGCACAAATGTACAAACATATGTACAATCACAAGCATGTACACACACATAGATATACACACATATGAATACTCACACCTACCCACACACACTCATACAAAATCACACACATGCACCCTCACATGCCTATGCACACACAAACACACGTGCATATACAAACACACACAGACAACCACACACTTGCAACACACATGCATAAGCAATAACGCTCACATGAACATGCATACGCACACTCACACACAATCACACATGTGTGCATGTACATAGATAGACACACACATGCACATGCATACAAAGACATGAATGCAAACACACACTCACAAGCACAAGCATAGACAAACACATGCACCCACATGAACACAAACTCATGCACACACATACAAACACATGCATAAGTATACACACACACAAACAGATACATACATACATGCATGCACACACATAGACACATATGCATACCACACTGACACATGCACTAGTATGCACACATGTATATAAACATGCAAACACATGCACACATAGATGCACAAAAATGAACACACATGCAAACACATACACACACACAATCACACATATGTACATGCACACTTGTGCACATAAACATGAACACACACATCCACACACACACACACATGCATGCATGCACACACACAAACAAACACCCTCACACATGCACAAACA
This sequence comes from Vanilla planifolia, assembly GCA_023846275.1. NCBI lineage: Eukaryota > Viridiplantae > Streptophyta > Magnoliopsida > Asparagales > Orchidaceae > Vanilla > Vanilla planifolia. The sequence continues at coordinate 80,345 of JAIUJO010000357.1, forward strand.
TAAACACACTTGCTAATGCACACAAACACTTGCACAAGAACACACACGAACCCATATATGCACACACTTTACACATGCATGCACACACCTCTACACGTGCATGCACTCACACGCACACACACACACACACTCTCACATGCACATAAACTCAGACACACATACATGCAAACACACACTTGTCCACACACACACATACATACTTGTACACACGTAGACACTTATGTATAGTCACACAAACACTTAGACACATGCACTTGCACTAGCACACTCATATGTTCACACAGACAAACACACACATACATAGATGCACACACATATGCAAATACACACAAGCACATGCACATGTACACCCTTACAAATGTATGCACACATGCACAATCACATGCATGTACACACAGACATATACACACATATGAATACTCACATCCACCCACACACACTCATACAAAATCACACACATGCACCTCACATGCCCATGCACAAACACACACACATGCGAGTCAGCACACATGCACAAAAAACCACAAACATGCATCACACATACATAAAAACAAACACAAACACAAACATGCACACATGGATGCATGCATGCAAGCACACTTGCACACGCACTCTCACACACAAACATGCAGCACACATAAACACATACTTTCACATGCACACAAAGACATGAATGCAAACACACACACATAAGCACAAGCACAGACACACACATGCACTTATATGAACATAAACTTATGCACACACATGCACACACACATACACACACATGCATAACCACACACAAAGACATACATACATAAATGCATGCACACACATAGACACATATGCATACCACACAAACACATGCACTAGTATACACATATGCACATAAACATGCAAACACATGCTCACATAGATGCACAAATACGAACACACGTACACACAAATATGAACATAAACTCATGCAAACACATACCACACAAACACTTGCACTAGTATACACATATGCACATAAACACACAAACACATACTCACATAGATGTCACAAACACATACACACATGCAAACACATACACACTCACACACAATCACTCACATGTACACGCACACATGCACACACAAATATTAATGCACATATGCACACACACACAAACATGAAATCACTCACATATACAATTAAACACCAGCACATATGCATGAACACATGCACACAACTTCACGTATGCACCCACACACACACCAGTACATATGCATGCACACGTACACACACACAAACCCACACATAAGCACACACATTCATATGCATGTAGATAGATGCACACTCATGTGCATACACTCAAGTGCATATTCATAAAGACACATAGATGTGCACTAATGCACGTAACACCATCATGCACACACATGCACATGCACAGGCACACAAACCAAATACACACACAAGCACAAACACACACACACACACACATGCATACACACATGCATAAACATGCACATACATACACATACCAATCTCCACACACATGCACACATATAAATGCACAACATAAACAAACATGCATACACATACACATGCACACATACATGCAAGCATACATAGACAGACATGTATGCAGACACACAAGCACACACACACACACACATAGAGACATTTATTCGCATGCACATGCACACATGCTCATGGGCATACACACACTTATAAGCATGTGCACACACATAAACACATACAAAAGAAAACACATGCACACACCCACACACACTCATGCCCAAACACATGCATACAAATGTACATATAAACACACACTTGGATGGACCACACACACACACATGATCACACACACACCTATCCTCACAAACCACACACATGCACATATGCACATATGCACGCACACATGCATGCACATATAAAAACACAAGCATGCACATAAACCTAAACACACACATATGCACATGCCAACACATGCACAACCACACATGCACACTTATACTCACGCATGCATAATAACAAACATGCACAGACATGCACACATATGCACACAATCGCATGTGTATATACATGCACACACACATATGCACATATACACAATAACATGAACATATGCATACACACATACACTTTCATAAAGTACACTTATACAAGAACATATGCATGCATACATACACCCACATGCATATATGTGCATGCAAGCATACACACACACACACCTACATGCACCAATGTACACACAAAAGTCACACATGTATTCACAAACACTTGCACTCACACACACACATACTTACACATGCACAAATGCATAAGCACATGCACCTCCACAAGCAAACATGCATAAGTATGCACTCACACACAATAGGCACACACAAGAACAAATATAGGCTCTCACACATGCACACGTACATTTGTGCACATGTACACACACATTTGTGCACATGTACACACACGTACATGCACTCACTCATGCATGCACACCCACACACTCATTTGCATACATACACACGCACATGCATACTCACACATGAACACACACACACATACACATGCACATCTAAACATGCATGCATGCTCATGTGCACACACATGCCTACACATGCAACCACATAAACACACACACACAAAAATAAAACTAACTCACAAGAACTCATAAAAAAATAAGAAAAAAACATGCACAGGCATACACGCATAAACACACACAAATATAATCTTAAACACACACACACAAACTCACACACACATGCACACCCATGTGCACTAGGACGAACACACATGCACAGACATGCATGCACACGTGCACTAACACACACATGCATGCACATGAACATGCACACAAGAAAAAAACACACCTACTCATACATACACAAATATGCACAGACACATAAACACACATACATACATATAAAGGGAAACACATGCTCACACATACGCATATACTCATGCACACTACATATGCTCACACTTGCACGCATGCTTGCATACAGACTGATACATGCACACACATGTACAAACACACACACACACACACAAACTTGCACAAGCATAGCCAAATAGACACATGGACCTATATATGCACACAAGTTCACATGCACACACATGCACATGTATACACGCACACACATAGGAGCACATGCACTCCAGCAAACATAGGTGCACACACACATGTATACACATATGCACCCACATGCACAAGCACTCACACTTGTACACATGCACACCTACACACTCTTGCTTGCACACACAAGCACACACACACACACACATGCACACTCATGCACAAACACATATGCATACACATATTCACATGCATGCATGTTTACACACACTTTTAAGCACACAAATATATACACAAACACCTGCATACAAAAACATGCATCAACGCATGCATCAACACACACATGTAGACAAACGAACATTCGCACAAACTCACAAATACACACTCACACACACATAGACATATGCACTTGTGCTCATGCACACATACACATACACATGCAGATGCATGCATACATACCTATATAGACACATACTGTTGCACACACAAACATACTCACACTAGCATGCAAAAATGCACTCGCAAACACATGCACACAAACATGCGCATACACACATACAGACATCAACACATGCATTCACATGCATTCACATGCATACATATGCACACATATGCACATATACACATATACACATAAACACAGCCACACAAAAGCACACTACTGCACACATGCATAAGCACATGCACACACATATGCCCTCACATGAACATGTACACATGCACACACATAGGAGCACATGCACACCAACAAACACTGGTGCACACACACACAGATACACATATGCACCCACATGAACAGGCATTCACAGATGCACACCTACACACACTTGCTTGCACATACAGGCACGCACACACACACATGCTCAAACACATATGCATACACATATTCACATGCATGCATATGTATACACACTTTTATTCATATAAATATATATACAAATACATGCATACAAAAACATGCACCAACACATGCATAAACACACACATGTAGACGAATGAACATGAACACAAACTCACAAATACACACTCACATGCACATAGACATATACACTTGTGCTCATGCACTCATACACATACACATGCAGATGCATACATACATAACCATATAGACACACATACTCCTACACACACAAACATACTCACACGAGCATGCACAAACACATGCACACAAACATGCATATATACACACACACTCACAGACAAGTACACACACATTCACATACATACATATGCACAAACACACATGCACACACATGCACATGTACACTTAAACACACCCACACAAAGGCACACTCTTGCACACATGCATAAGCATATGCATACACATATGCCTACACATGCTCACATACACAAGCACACACATGCACATGTACACACACACACACATAGGAGCACATGCACACCAACAAACATAGGTGCACACACACACGTATACACATATGCACCCACATGCACAGGCACTCACATGTGTACAAATGCACACCTACACACACTAGCTTGAATAAATAGGCACACACACACACGTGCACACTCATGCACAAACACATATGCATACACATATTCACATGCATGCACACGTACATACACATTTATGCACACAAATATATACACAAACACATGCATACAAAAACATGCACCAACACATGCATCAATGCACACATGTAGACAAATGAAAACACACACAAACTCATAAATACACACTTACACACACGTAGGCATATACACTTGTGCTCATGCACTCAAACACATACACATGCAGACATACCCATATAGACACACATACTCTTGGACACACAAACATACTCACATGAGCATGCAAAAATACACTTAGAAATACACGCACACAAACATGCACATACACACACACACAAGTACACACACATTCACATGCATACATTTGCACAAACATGCACAAATACACAAACACACCCACACAAAGGCACACTCTTGCACACATGCATAAGCACATGCACTCACCTATGCTCACACAAGCTCACACACACATGCACACACATGCACATGTACACATGCACACACATAGAAGCACATGCACACAAACAAACATAGGTGCACACACACACATGTATACAAAAATGCACCCACATGCATAGGCACTCACATATGTATACATGCACACCTACACAGACTCGCTTGCACACACAGGAACACATGCACACTCATGCACAAACACATATGCATACACATATTCACATGCATGCACACATACACTCACACTTTTATGCATACAAATATATACACAAACACTTGCATACAATAACATGTACCAACACATGCATCATCACACACATGTAGAAGAATGAACACACACAAACTCACAAATATACACTCACACACACATTGACATATTCACTTGTGCTCATGCACTCATATACATACACTTGTAGATGCATGCATACAAACCCATATAAAAACATATACTCTTGCACACACAAACATACTCACACGAGCTCACAAAAATGCACCCACAAACACACACATACAAACTTGCACATACACACACATATATGTACACACACATTCACATGCATACATATGCAAACACACACATGCACACACATGCACATATACACATAAACACACCAACAAAAATGCACACTCTTGCACACATGCATAAGCACATGCACACATATATGCCCACACATGCTCACACACACATGAACACACTCGCACATGTACACACGCACACACATAGGAGCACATGCACAACAACAGATTCAGGTGCACACACACATGTATACACATATGCACCCACATGTATAGGCACTCACAAATGCACACCTACACACACTTGCTTGCACACATAGACACACACACATGCACACTTATGTACAAACACATATGCATACACATATTCACATGCATGCACATGTACACACACACTTGTATGCATACAAATATATACACAAACACATGCATGCAAAAACATGCACCAACACATGCATCAGCACACACATGTAAACGAATGAATAGACACACAAACTCACAAATATGCACTCGCACACACATAGACATATACACTTGTGCTCATGCACTCATACACGTACACATGCAGACGCATGCATACATACCCATATAGACACATACTCTTGCACACAAAAATATACTCACATGAGCACGCAAAAATGCACTCACAAACACATGCTCACAAACATGCACATGCACAGACACACATCAACACAAACATTTACATGCATACATATGCACACATGCACATGCACACACATGCACATATACACATAAACACACCCACACAAAGGCACACTCTTGTACACATGCATAAGCACATGCACACACACACATGCACACACATATGCACAAACAAACTCACACATGCAGACATATAAACATGCATAGACAATCCCACATAAGCACGCACAAATGCATATACTCATATATGCACACCTACAAATGCACCAACACACATACACGCATGCATACAAGTACACCAGAACAGGTACACACATCCGCACAAATGGACTCAAACACTTACACACACACATGCACGTAAATATGCACACACAAAGATAACCACACACCCACGCACACCCACTCACACCTGCACACACATCCACAAGGAGATGCACTCATGCAAAATCACAAAGACGTGTGAATATGCACACATAAGCACACACACACGAAAGCACACACATGCACATAAACACATGTGCATAAGAACAAATACACACACAAATACACATACAAATAGACACACACACATGCATACATACAGCCACACACACAGGCACACACACATGCACACTTGTACCCATATATATTCCTACATGCACTCACATGCAGATGCATAGTAATGCACACACATGTATACAATCAAAAACACACTCATGCACATGCATGCAAATCCCTACACACACACACACATGAACACACAAAGGAACATACATATATAAGCTCATGCTCACACACCTACACCCTCACACACACACACACATACACATGTATACACATGTATGCATGCATACACACACAAGCACACACACACACATACATGCACACACACGAACACATGCACAAGCACAAACACATAGATACACACAAATGCACACATGCACACACAAGCAGATAGCAACACACACATGTATACACACACACACACACTCATGCATAACCACCCACCCACACCCATACCCACATGCAAACACACATGCACACTATCACACCCACAAAAACACACATGCACATAAGCATACACACATTCTTGAAAATGTGTGCAAATGCATAAGCACAAATGCACTCATGCATAAGCACACACACATGTACACACACACACATGCATGCATAAAATCACATACATAGATGTAGGCACAAGAATGCACACACACTTGTTTGCACATCACACCTACACACATTAACAAACATGCATGTGAACTCACACATGCACAAAAGCACACACATGCACACGTGCACACAAACACACATACACACAAACACACACAAACACATTCACTCAAGCACACATGAACAAATACACACACCCACAAACACAGACACACAAATAGGCTCACACACACATGTAAATATGCACTCACGCATATACGTATTGACACACGTACACACACACATGCCAACACAAACACATGCACACACACACCCCCATACACATGCACAGTATCTATACACAAACATACACATATGGCCACACAAACTCATGCCCATGCACACACACTTGCACATTGGTGCACACACACAAACACAATCACAGATGCTCGAACAAACACAAGCAAACAAAGACACACTGACAGATTCTCACGCACACACACAAGCTTTCAAGCACAAATGTGCATGCACATGCACACATATACAAATAACCATGCACACTCATGCACATGTATATCCACACCCAAACAAACATGCACATATGCACACACACAGACACATACTTGTATGAATGCACATGCACATACACACATACATGCATACACATGCACCCACATACACACACAATGACACACTCACATGTATGCACACACACAAAAAAAAGGCATGCACAAACACATTAGCACCCATTCTCACACAACTACATGTAGATGTACATGCACACATAGGCACATGATACATAACATATGCATACACTATACACATATGCTTAGGCACACACACATGAAAAAATACCTACACATACACATGCACAAACATATGCATGCACACACTTTTACATGTACGTAAACCCACACACACACACACACATATATGCACACACACATAAATATGCACAATGATGCACTCATGCACACACACACACACACGTGTTAATACACACACACACATAGATGCACATGTGCAGACACATGCACCAACTTGCACACACAAAAACACAAACATGCAAATGCCCACATGCATGTACAAAACACACAAACACATACACATATGTGCACTTGCACATGCACATGCATACTCTTACAGAAAAACATAGATGCATGCATACACACACATAATCACTCACATATGTGCGAATGCACACATGCACATGCACACAAAAAAGCACACACAAATAAATATACATATCTATATACATAAGAATGCACACACATACATATTCATAGACACATGTAAACACACACACACACAAGCATGCATGCCCATGAACAAACACACATGCACAAACCCATGCACACACACACATGACAACGCACTGACGCACACATGCACGCACACACACTCGTGCACACACATGCACAAATTGATTGACACACACAGCCACACAATCTATATACATGCACACTCGAAAACATGTATACACATACAACTACACACATGCACACACACAGATGCACAAGCACACATACCCATATGCACAAACACATACACACACATGTATATGCACATATAAGCACATACACATGCTCTCATGCATGCATAAACACACACATTCACATAGGAGTGTGTGTGCACTCAAACATACACTCACAACTACACATAAAAACACACATACAAAAGAACTCATTAGCACAAAAACTTATACACACATACACACACGCATATGCACAAAATAATTCACAAGAACACACATGCACAAACATATGCATGTACACACACACACACCCATGCACAAACATATAAATGGGTGCACTAGCATATGTAGATGCACACACACATTATGCACAAACAAAAGGGAACAAACACACATGCACGCACATGTGCACACAAAGACAAGAATAAATACAAATACACATAAACACACATGCACACATACACAAGCATACACACACACACGTACACACATAAACATGTACCAACACATAAACATGTAGAGGTGCATACATGCAAACACTCATATGGGCACACACACATACACACTCTTACACACACGTGTGCATGCACACATGCACAAACACACACACACACACATACCCACACCTACACCCACACAAACATGCATACAAACACATACACATATGCACGCATTCATACACACACACACATGTGTACACACACAGACATGCATGCATGCATGTGCAAGCACACATGCACATGCAGATGCAAGCACTCACAAGTATACACACACAAAAACATGTACAAACATGCAAACACACATAAAAGAATAAACAAATGCACACACAAATGCCCATACACACATAGACATGCACGGACACATGCATACGAACACATGCATATAGGCAAACACACAAGCATGGATGCACCCACAAACAGCTACACACAAGTGCGTGCATGTGCATGTAGACACACACACACATGCAAACACACCCATGCATACAAAACCACACATATGTATAAATGTTAACACATATACACATGAACATAAGAACACACACACACTTACACATACACAAGAACAAACAGATGTACACACAAGCATGAACATAGGAACACACACACACAGAAGTAATCTTGCATAAATAGACATGCACATGCAAATGTATGCACAACCAAATACACTTACATGCACAGACATGAATGTATACACAATCACACAAATGCACATAAACACACATGCACACAGACACACTCACACACTCATGCACACGATCTCACAAGAACACATGCATGGAGGAACATGCATGTGTAAAGGAACATACACACACAAGCACACACATAATCACATAAATATACACACACGAGTTTAGACACATGCAAACATATGCACATTATTACACACAGAAGCACATGCATGCATATACATGCTTGTAAAATATCATACCAGCAACCGTACACATGCACACACATGCACACACATTCACACACATGCAGACATGCTCACACAGCACACGCATAGATATAAAAGGACACAAGCACACACACACACACACAAGTGAACATACATAATAACATAAACACACATAGACAAATGCACACATGAATGTAGACACATACTTGCAAGAACACACATAGATGTATGCACACATACACTCACACACAAAAACCCATACACATAGCCACGCATACATGCAAATATGCATGCACACACATGTATATATGCATGCATGCTCACACACATGGTCACACATACACACACATATGTGCATACACTTACAAGGATCCACACATGTGTGCATGCATGCACAGACACACATACAAATATTATTCAAATGTAAACACACAATCACAACACCCACACATACACCCAAACAAGGACATATGTAGAGAGACATACATTCCCACACATCCAAACAACACACAAAAAAGACACCCCTATGCATAGGCACACATAAATGCTCATACATAGACATGCTCATGTGCACTTATATGCATACACAAGCCCAACTATACTCAGACACTCATAAGTACACATACACACATCCACACACAGATGCATACATGCACAAATATTCACACACCTACACATACAAATGCATGCACCTACGTATATGCACACACATGCAAACGAACACACATGTATATGCACATGCACAGATAAGGATACACACACACAAAAAGACATGCACATGCATGCACACACATGGACATGCACACAAAACCATGCATGTGCAAACATACACACACATACTCATGCACATAAACACACATACAAACATGCATATACACATCAATACACACACACACACAAGTATGCACACATGCACAATCATGTAGAAACCCACATACAGACTTGCAAAGGCACACACATGCATGTGCACAGATAAAGATATGCATACAAACACACACACACTTACATGCAAGCATATGCACGCTTGCACGTGCACATATGCATGTAGAAATACACACACGTGTATGCTCACACAAACATGAACAAAAATACACATAGATGCATATGCATGCACACATGCATGCAAAAACACATGCACGTGCACACACATGTACACACATATATACACATGCACATAGAAAGATACACACAAGCACATGCCTAACAAAAAAACATAGCCAGACATGAACACATGCCCACACACACCCACACACACACATGCACACACACATGTAGTCACACACAAATACACATAAGCACAAATAAATGCATGCATGCAAGCACACACATGTGTAGACACATATGCACAGCCACACAAACACATGTCCATGCACACACCCACACCCACAACCATACATACACACGCAGAAAGAGACATACACACACATGCACACACTTACACATATACACAAATACTCATGCACATAGACACATGCATGCACTCATGCATACACACATCAAAACACACACAAGAATGGACACATGCACAGACCCCCACACACAAAACGATACACACATACATGCAATAGGCATAGATATGCATGTAAACACACACACTCACACACACATAAGCATGCACACATGCACAATCACACATAAACCCTTACACACATGCAAAGAATTAAACATGCATCTAGAAAAACATAGCTATGCATATAATTACACACACACACACACTCATGTGCACACTTAAATGATCATGTATGCAAATACAAATACACACACACACACATGTATGCTCACACACACTCACACGCACATGCATGCATATACACATAAATACACGCTCACACATACACACATATTCACACACACATGCATGCATGCATGCATGCAAATAGACACATGCATGATGCACAAACACACACACATATAAACATTCACATAGACACACACATACAAGCATGTGCATATAAAGAAACATAGCTAGACATGAACACATTCCTACACACCCACACATACACACACAGATGTACTCACACACAAATACACACATGCACACATAAATGCATGAATACAAGCACTCACATGTGTAGACACACACACAGACAGAACCACACACACACATGCCCTTGCATACACACATACACATACACACACCCACAACCACACATGCACACAAATGCAAACATTTGCACACTTGCATGCACATGCACAACACACACACATGCATGTATGTAAATGCATGTGCTTATGCACCAATGCACACATGCTCTTCCACACCTACACATTCACATGCACACCCAGAAACATGCTCATGCACACAAATATATGCACATACATATGCACATGCACAAACACACACACAAATGCACACAGATGCCAACACACTCACACATGCATACATGCACACACACATACACACGTGTGTGCATGAACACACAAGCACACATACACACACACACAAACATATACACATGTTCACAAGCACAAGCTTAGGTTTTCACATATACACACACATGCACACAAACGTACACACACACATGCACTCACCCCAACACACATGCATGCATGCATGCACACAACCACATACACTTGCACACAAACAGACATACACACATGAACATACAAAAGTATACACAAATGTACACACTCACACACACATGCATAAAGACACACATACACCCACATGCGCACATGCACAAAAGTGCACTCATGCACACACACTTGCTCATACACATGTGCATGCATGCTCATACACATGGGCATGCATGCTCATGCAGACACACATGCACAGACATGCAAGCATGCACACACGTGCATACACAAACATACACATGCAAGCACATTTGCATAAGCACATAAACACATATGCACGCACACACACACGCAGATGTATACATACACATGCGCCCACACACACATATAAGCTTGTACACACCCTCATACATACACAGACAAAGGAACACACATGTCCATGCACCACACACACATGCACATATGCAAACACACACAAACATACCCACCTGGGCACATGCACACAAACACACACTAGTACATCCACACACATTTCAACACACACATACAAGCACAGTGCACACACCCATACTTACACACAAGCACACGTGCATATGCACACACACACACACACACAGAGACATGCATTGCTCAAATACTCACACATTCACATAAAAATACACACACATACACACCTATACACATGCACATGCCTACACACAAATGCATATGAAATCATGCACACAAGCAGACATGCATGCACAAGACCACACACTCAAACATGCACACACAAGTCCACACACACTCACACATGCATACCATTATGAGCACACATGAACTCAAACACAAACCCATGAACACACATGCAACACACAACTATAGACATAGGTGCACCCACACACAATAGTCGCACACACACACATGCAAAAGCATGCACACAAACACATATGCTAGTAAATACACATCTTTTACATACATGCATGTACATATGCATAGAAATGCATACACACATGCACATAGATGGATACACACATACACACACAAGTCCACTCAAGAACACATGCACAAACACAAACACGTGCATGCACATGGATAGGCATAGAAACACATGCGCTCACACACACAAGCACATGCACATTCACACATATGCACACTCACATACACACCCACACATAAGCACATGGACACAAGTGTATGCACATGCACACATGCACACAAGCACAAATGCACACACAAGCAGATAGACACGCACACACATAAATGCATCTAAACGCATTGACATAAACACACACACACGCAGGCACTCACACACATACATATGTGTGCACACCCTCATACATGCATAAAAACATGCACACACACACACATACACGTACACAACCATGACAAATGCATATATATGCACATGCACATGCATACACATGCAAATATACTTATACACCTTAATGCTTATTCACCCCACAAACACTAACACCCATGCATATGCACACATGCACACACATACACATACACACACACATGCATGCATGCACATACACACATATGCACATACAAACACAAACACATGTAGAAACGCACATAACACATATATAGATGTGTGCCTACTCACTCACATGAAAATGCATACAAACACATGCATGTACACACATACACATACACATGAAGACATGCACACACACACATACACACACATGCACACATGCATGCACATGTCTACACATAGGCACACATAAACACACATGGACATATGCACATGCACACACACACAGAGTGACTTTAACACATAAAGAGACACACACACACAATGACATATAGGAACAAACACACACACATCCAGACATAAATATAGACATAAGCACACCTGTGCACATATGTACATAAACACATGCACACACACTGACACACACACACACATGCAACAATTAACACACAAACACGATTAGATACATATATGCATAGACAAATATGCATACATACACACAACACATGACCACATGCACTTATGCACTCATATATACACTAATGCACTCACACATGCACACGTGCGCACAGACACATGCACAAAAACTTACCCAAACACGCACACATGCATGTGAGCATGCACACATGCACACACATACCTCCATGCACACTTATGCACATGTGCAACCATGCAGTCCCTAGACTTACACAAATAGATGCTCATGCACACACATGCATACAAAAATACACACGCATGCACGAGCACACACTTGCATATCAATGAGCATACTCATTGGCACATGCTCAGGAAAACGCACATGCACAAACACAAGCACATGCACATACAATAATATGCTCATATACACATGCATATCCAAAGATGCATGAACATATACAGGCACACACATGCACACATCCATATACATGTGCACACACATGCATAAATATACCCTCATGTGCATACTCTCTCACACACACACATAAATTCACACATGAATGCACACACTCATATACACTCACCAACATGGAAATGGACACACATGTCGATACACAAATGTGAACACATACATGAACAATCACACACATGCATGTACAAACACGCATGCACAAACACACACATGCCCACACAAACACACAAACATGTGTACACACATGCAAGCACATATACACACACTGGCACATAGACTCTTGCAAGCACATATACATGAATAAGCACACTCATACACACACATGCATGCACTCACACACTCACCTATGAACACACACATACAGACATACAATCACACACATGCACACAATTGCATGCATACAAACATATACACATACACATACACACATAGGTACACACACACCCAAGAACATACATACGTATGCACGTACACACACAATCATGCATGTACACATATCCAAATGCATATACATACACCAGCATAAACATGCATGCACATACACACACATTCACATAGATATTCACAAGCGTGCATACACACGCATACACATTTGCACAAACACATGGCCATAGACGTACATGTGCACAAACACATCCACATGCTCACACACATACACATGCACATGCACACACATATGTACACTTGTATACAAAGACACACTTGTGCACACACATGTGTGCATACACTAGAACACACATGCAAACACATATGCACTCACATGCATGCATACATAACCATATCTAAGCATACAAAAATTTGTGCATGCACACACATTTCCCCACAAATCTACACATAAGCATACACACTTGTAAACACATGCCCTCACACACATGCACACGAACACACATGCACACACACACACATGTACACACATTTGCACACACACAAACACACTTGCACAATCACACACATGCACTACACACACTTACCCACAAATGAACACACACACACTTGCACCCAAATATACACACAAACACACATGTGAATTCATGCACACACATGCATACTCACACACAAACACCCACCCACATGCACACATAAGTACACACACACTTCATTTGCACCCATCATAAACAAATATGCATGCATGCACATCAACAAATAAACTCACACATGTCCATAGGTGCACACACATGCTCACACACAAAAACATGCAAACACATACACAAATGAACAAACATGCATGATAACACACACACAGACATAAATACACACATAAGCACACATGCACATGCATGTAGACACACACAAAGGTACACACAAACGTAGATAGTAATGCACATGCACAAAAACACACATAGAAGAACACTCATGCACAAACATAAGAACACACAAGCATACACACATTAGGCATATGATGACAAACACTCACACTCCTACACCTACACACTCTAATGCACACACACACGCATCATAGCACATACACACGTACACACACGTATGCATGAATGCACACGTACATATATCCAGGTATGTGCACACGCATGCATGCTCCCACTCACATGGACACACATGCATGCACACATACATACAACCACGCACACATGCATACACACACACAGACGCCCACACAAACACACACTCATGCACATGAATGTATACTCACAAGCATACAAGCACACATCCACTCACACAAAAGAAGACATACATACACATACACACTTACACATGCATACAAATGCACATGCACACATGCATGCAAACATCCAAACATGTACACACACATGCACAGGCAAACACACAATAACTTAAATAAATGTGCAAACCCACACACACACACAAACAAATGCACTTGTACTCACACACATAGGTACAAACACATGCACAAGCACACACACATGGGGACACACTTGTGAACAAACACACATACGCACACACATGCTTATGCATGCACGTAGATACACTTACACACGTGCACACACACACGCTTGCACACACACACACACACGTAGACAATCACATACACTCATACAAGCATGCACACACATAGAAACATGCAAATGCATACACAGGCACTTACACACATGTACACACATACATAACCTGACACATAGGGATGCACATATGTGTGCATGCACATTTAGATAATCATACATGCATAAATGCTCATATATGCACATGCCCCATACACACTGGCAAATGCACATGCACATTTATACGCAAATGTTTATATGTTTAAACATGCACACACATACACACATACACACACTCTTGTACATGCACATTTATACAAAAAACCAAGCATGCACACACACCTACCCACACATATATGTGCACACACTCATGCATACTCATCCATGTAGGCACAAGTATGCACACATATACATGTGCAAGCATGCACATATGCACATGCATTCATATTGACATTAGTACATATGCAATGCACACACACAAATACATAAATGCATGCATGCACACATGCACACACACACACACACACACTCCCATACATGCAAAAGCACGTATGCATGAACATACAAACACAAACACACATGCACCCACACATAAAGATACATAAATAAGTACACATGCATAAGAACATACACTACACACACACTTATGCAAACACATACATGCACACACACACATGCACACACTCTCATGCATAAGAACAAAAGCACTCATGCACCCACGTGTGCATGCACTATAGACATTTGACAGACATATACACATACACATATGCATACATGCAAAAATGAAAGCCAATGCAAACACACATGCACACACATACCAACACAATCACCCATAAGCACACCATGCACACACCTACAGAAAAACATAAGAATGCGTGTACCTAGACACATGCACACACACACACACATGGACACGCACACCGCATACATTTATCCACCTGTATGCAAGCACACATTTCCACTCACACATAAATGCACCAACATAAACATGGGCACACACACACACAAATAGCAAAACACACACACACACAACCACAGGTATGCACACACACAAACAAACACACAACTACACATGCACACAAGTACACTCACACACACACCCACACATATACATAGACACGTGTACACACATACATGCACATTGACACATAGGCAAACATAAGAAAATGCATATGCATAAAAATGCATGCACACATACGCACACACATGCATCCTAAAAAATGCACACACACAATAACTCATAGCCACACACATACACACCATGCTTGCACACACACAAACACACATGCATGCACAGGCATACAAAAACATGAATGCACGCACACGTGTGCCCATGCTCTCACCCACTCATGCATGCTCGAATGCACACACACTCCAAAACTTACATACTCACATACACCTACGAACACACGCATTCATGCACACATAGAAAAACCCACATAGACACACATGTTGTACATGTGCACACACATGCATACACATACATACACGCACACGTACACGTACACAGAAGCACATGCAAAGCCGCACAAGAACACATGCACACTCATGCACCCACACAGACACACACATACATAAACATATACACACACACTTATACATATACACTCATGCACACATACACACAGACATAGACATGCATACACACACACACACATGTAGGCACACATGCACACCCACATACATAAACACATACACACACATGTACACACACATACACTCACACAAACATACACACACATACACAAACACACGCACACATGCACACACACACAATCAAACACACACGCACACACACACGCATACAAAGATGAATACACACGCACACTAAAACACACACAGGCACACACAAACACACTCATGCACACATGCATGTAGACACACATAAATAACAAAAAATGCACAAACACACGAATGCACACACACACACATATATAAGCACACACTTGCACCCACCTACTCACATCAACACACATGCATTAACACATGTGCACCCACTTTCAGACATACATACACTTGCCAACACATACACACACATGCACATGCAAACATAGAAGCACAGATACACAGATGAACACAAACATGCATGTACACGTACAAACATATGCATACATGTACGCACATGCACACACATGTGCACTAGCCATCATACACATGTCATTAGCATGCACACACACACACATGCTCTAACACAGACATGCACAAACATACATGCAAATAGACACACACACACACATGCACACACATGTAGACACACATGCATAGTCACTCACATACCCATGCAGACACACAAGAATACACATACACATGCACCCACGCACACACATGTACCCACATGCATGTGCACACACAGGAACACATGCACACATAACAACCTAGACATGCCCACACACATGGATAGACACATTTTCTCATGCATACAAGCAAGTAAGTAGGTACACACATACACATGCTCACACACATATGTACAAAAACACCCCCTTACACACAATCACACATACACAAATACAAATATGCACACACATGCAAATGAAAACAAACAAACCCCCATATGCATATACACACACATACACATGCATGCACGCATGCACATGCACATAAACACACACACATAGAGGTACACCCATGCACTTGTACTTTATGCACACACACACACACATGCTCAAACACACAAACAAACTCACAATGGAACACATGTGCTTATGTACAAACATAAACATGCAAACACACACACACACACACAAGATAACATGAATGTACACACACAGGACAACCACACTCAATCACAACCACACATGCACATGCAAACGCAAGAATGCACAATAAGCACACTTGTACGTGCATATGCACACATGTACATTAACCAACACGCTCCCTCTCACATGCACACACAAGTATACACACAAACACACACCACCAATAACATACATAATCACATGCATGCACACAGATACACACACATGTATGCAAACATGCACACTTGCACACACACGAAAACATGCTTGTACACACACTGACTTGCACACACATGCACTCCCATGCACAAATACACACACGTACACTTACAAGCACACACATATATACACACACACACACACATAAGACTATTGATCCACACATAAACATGTGCATGCATGTTTGCACACACATGAATAACACTAAAGCACACATACACATAAGTGTACACATATGCATACATATGCACATGCACACAGGCACACATAACTACACACACAGGCATGCAAACACATATGGACATGCAGACAGGCACATATGCACAAATGCATAGGCACACGCATGCATGCACACGTATTCACATCTCCACACAATGATGCACACACACACATACAAAAGTGCACAAACTCATACAAGCACACACACATGCACATGCATACACACATTCAAACACGAATGCACAAACACTCATGCATACAAACATACTCACATGTACACATACACATACACACGTGCATGCACACACACATGCACATGTACACACAAACACAAATTCACCCACACACACACTCATGCCCATGCACACACAAACCCGCACAAACCTACACGCACACATTCAAATATACACATGCACACAAAGACACTCACCCACACACACCCACACACACATCCACACACATGCACAAAAACACCTACATACATGCACTCATGCACACACACATACAATTGCAAGCACTCATGCATACACATACACACACATGCACATAAGCACATGAATGCAAACACACGAACACACACATGCATGCATGAACATGAACATCCATACATGTATATGCACATACAGACATGCATACAAAGGTTCATTCACACACACACATACACTGATACACACTCTCATGCACACATACACACAAACACATACACACACAAACATGAATACATAAACAAAATACATGCACAAACACACACACAGACACACATTCATGCATGCACACACACATATCCACATGCAGACACTTGTAGGGATGCACAAACACCCACATGCACACACACAAATATGCTCACAAACATTCGTGCATAGGCACACACACACACATGCACACTCATGGCCACTCACATGCATGCACATACACAAGCTAATGCACACACAGACACATGTGCATAAAATTCTACACACATACACACACATGCATGCAAGCATGATAATACCCACACACAAACATACTTGCATACACATGCTCAAACATGCATGAATGCACACATACACACCTATGGGGACAAACACACAAATATGAACATATACCCACATGCACGCCCAGACATACACATGTACATGCCCACGCACATGTAGATTCATATCAGGCACACATGCATGCTCACACATGTACAAGCACACACTCACATGAACTCACATACACAAATAAGCACATATGCACACACATGCACACAAATGTACACATATACACATGCACATGCTCAAATGCATAAGCATAGGCACACACACATACACGCACACACTAACGCACACACAATCGCATAAGCACACACACATGCATGCATACGAGATCATACACATATTCTCACACACACATATGTAAAAGTGCCACTAGAGGTACAAATGCTAGCACACATGCACAAATGCACAAACACACACACAAACATACACACATGTGCACTAGTAACTGCACACACACACACACTAAGATGCACCACAAACACATACACAGGCACACTCACACACATGCATGCACACATACCCACAACCTCAAATGCACACACATGAATGCATAAACACAAGCAACACATGCATGCACTTCCACAAACACATGCATGCGTATGCACATGAACACAAACACTTGAATACGCACACAAGCACAAGCACACACACTTGCACCCACACACTTATACAATTACACATGCACACATGCTTGCTCACAAGCACACAAACTCACAAATACATGCCCACACAATCGCATACACATACACACACAACTCACACACATGTGTACAAAAACATGTGTGCATACATGCAAACGTGTACATATACAAACACATATGCAAGGACACACATGCATGTGCACAAGCACACACACATGTGCAAACATTTACACACATATACATGCACTTACACAAACATACACCCCTACACACAAGCACAAACAAACAAAAACACATGCATGCACATGTTTTCACACACAGATGCCTATACATGCAACACACACATATGAACCTAAACACATAAGCATGTGCCAACATGCACACTCACATAAATGCACCCACACACACACATGCACACACCCAATCACACACACACATTGACTTGCACAAAACACATGTACACACACATGCACAACCTTAAAAGCACATATGTGCACACTGACACACACACACACACGTTTGTAGGCACATAGAAACGCACACGTGCACTCATGTATACATACACACTCTCACACAAACATATGCACACATGCACATGCAAATGCATACATAGACAACCCATAAACACATACACACACATGCATGAATTCATAGGCACGTAAGGAAACCAACACACATGTACGCACACCTGTGCACACACATGCACACATGCATGCATAAGCAAATACATATGCACACACATACATGCGCACACACACACACGAACTCACACACAAATGCACATGCACCAACATAAACACATGTGCATGTATGCACCCACCCACACACATACACACAGAAGCACACATGCACTCACACATACCCACACACACGAACACACACAAGCACCAACACTCTCACGTATACACACATGTTTATGTGTGCACACATATACACATGCATGCACACACACACACATGCCCCCATATAGACATGCACGTAAGCATGCATGCGTGCTTGTGCACACACATAAACCAACAAACATACGCACTCACAGACCAACACGTGCACACATATGACACAAACACTGACACACATAGACATGTGCACACATGCATGTGCATAGCCACACACACACACAAACATGCATTGACACACATAGACAAGCACAAATTAACACACATCAACATGCATGGACATGCACACACATGCACACACAACACAGACATGCACATGGAAATACAACCACACACACATACGTGAATGCACACACACACACACATGCATGTACACAAGCATATTTACAAACACACTCACTCATACAAGTACACAAACAGGCAACCACATATGTACACAAGCACACACATACACATGCACACATATACACAAACACACACACACACACATATGCACACAAACTGATGCACATGTGCACACACACACACATGCACATGCATGCACACGCATGCCCATGCACACAAACATGCATAAACACATGCCCATGCATATACAAACACATACGCATGTACATTAGCACACACATACCCACATATGCACATACACATGCAAATGCACACATGATTACACTTGTGTACACACACATGCACACAAACACATGCACACAAAAATATGCACATGCATACGCTAACATGTACACATGTGTGCGTACACACACACACAAACACCCACACACACCTACACATACAAATGCATATACATGCACCCACCCACATGCACAAAAATGCACACAAAGAAAAAAATTCTTGCACATACAAATGCCAGCACACACGCACATCTGCACAAACACTCCCACACACATGTGTGCACACATAGATGCACAAAGCCTAACACATGCACACACATACACATACACACACAAGTACACACATATACACACATGTATATGCAAGCATGCATACAACCATACGAACACACTTGTACACACAAATGCACACACACACACACATGCATACACACATACACACATACACAAACACAAAGATGCACACACATGCATGCACCTAGAAACAAACACAAAAACATGTGACTGCAAACATGTGCACATGTACAATCACATACACACACTTGCACGAATACATTCATACAAGCACACATGCATGCACACACACGCAAAAGTATACATAGACACAAACAAGCACATAAGCACCCATACACACCCACACAACACACCAACCTACACACACATGCAATTTCATGTACAAACACATGCAATCAAACTTGCACACATGCAAGTAAACACACACACACACACACATACTTATATAAAGATGCATAGCCACGCACAAACATGCACAGTCTCATTGAAGCACATACATATGTACACATAGAGGCATAGACACATGTGCACACATAGGCATACACACAAGAATGCACACACACACATGTAGGAAAATAGAAAAGTGCACTCACATATGTACACACTTGCACACTCACATATACACATGCATAGCCACATGTGAACACACACATACATATGCACATACACAGCACACACATGCACGAATGCATGCATACACACTACACATACAGCTAACACACTTTGACACACACAAGTGTACACAAATACACACATATGCAAATGCACACTCTCACACATAGGCACACGCCCACTTGTGCATGTGCACAAAGATATGCTAACACATAGAAATGAAAGCACACACACACAAACACATGCACCCAAGCACATTGACACACACACATACACATACACACATGCATATGCACTCACACATTCACACACATAAACATGCTCACACATACATATACATACACACACACCTACACCCACACACATACCCAAGAACATAGACACAAATGCATGCACATGCCACACACATAAAACCTTACATGCATGCTCATACAACCACACATACATATGAGCACATACACACATGAACACACACTCGCACACACGCATGATGCACTCACACACACACACACACCCATGCATGCATGCACACACATACACACAAACACACATCAACAAACGCATGTATATACAAACACACATGCACATGCACTCACAAAATAGACATACACATACACACAAAGAGACAAACACACACACTTACAAGCATACACACACATATGCAAGTACACAAAGACACACACATGCACACACAAAACTCCCACATGGACATGCACACACTTGCTTGCACACATTTATGCACAAAACATATAAACAAATGAATACCCACAAATACAAATGCCAACACACATACATGCATGCACACTCATATGCATGCACATACACATGTATGCATATGCATGCAAGGGCATTCATACATGCACATACTCAAATGCCATGCAAGCACATGTATGCATGCAGATTCACACACATACACATACAAACACATGTGCACACAAGCAGACATGTGCACACACACACACACCCACAAAGAAACACATGTATGCATAGATGCACACTCACACACACTTGCTCACGTGTAAACAAACTCACACATGAGCATGCACACACACGTAAAAATGTAGACACACACACACATATGCACACATGTATGTAGATACACAAACATGCATGCATAAACACACACATGCATTAGCACATGCACATGCACACTTAAGTAGATGCATGCACACACAATCACATACACTCACAAACAAAGGCATACACACATACATACACACACACATACACATGCACTCACGAATACACACATGCGTGCAAGCACATGCATGAACATACATGCAAATGCCCACTACCACACGCATGCACAACACATAAACATACACACACACATGCAAGAACACCTACACACATGCATGCACACAAGTACACACATGCACACACATTTACACATGCACGTGCACTTGCACATATACACCCATAGGAATATACATGCCCACACACACACACACATGCATGCACACACACACGAATTCCTGTAAACACGTGCACATGCTTGCACCCACACACTTGCATAAGCACACACACACACACACAACCATTCACACATGCACACACACATCCACTTTCACATACACACATATACACATACACACATACACATAATACAAATCAACACACACATTGGTAGGAAAATATGCACACATATGCACTTGCACATGAAAACCATACACACCAACACACAGTCTCATACATCTACTTGCACACACATGCTTTCACAAACACATGTACTCTTGCATGCACTCTCACACATGCACACAAGAACACAGACATGCATGCACACACATTCAAAGACACACACACATGCAAACACAAACACATATAGATGCATGCACACATGTATATAGGAACCTACATTTGCCTATAGGCACACTTACATGCAATTATGCATGCACACACACGTGCAATCACACACACACACATGCTTACACACACAAATGCATACCAAGGCATGCATATGCATGCATATAAGCACACAAACATGTGCACGAACACTCACACACTAGCACATGCATGTACACACACATGCACACACAGAAGCACACAACCATGCACATACACAAAAATGCAGACACACATGTACATAAGAATGCACACACATAGACATGCAAATGCACAAACATAAGCATGTGCACACCATGCACACACACACGCATGCAATTGCACATACACATGGACACATGCACAAACGTATACAAGCACACATACCGATACAAACAAACCCACAAATGTACTCATAACTATTCACACACTCATGAAAGTACACACACAAAAACACATGCATAAACCCTTACACTCACAAAAGTACACATGCACACTCACGTGCACCCAAACATACATATGCACAAACACACAAACATATACAAAAATATGTTCATGCATGCACACACATACATGAACACACACATGCACACACACATATATGCAAGCACACACATAAACATGCACATTTGAACATGCACACAAAAGCACACATACATGCACACATGCACACATAGGCACACATAGTCATGAACACCCATATACAAACACATGCATACATGTACATACATTCAAATATGTATGCACACATACACACATAAACACATACATACATATACTCATGCATGTGTAGGACAAGCTTGCAGTCACATATCTACACACAACCACACACACATGCACACAAAACACAAAACAAAAACATGCACACACACACATGTACATAAGAATGCATACACATAGACTTGCACATGCACAAACATAGGCATGTGTAAACCATGCACACACACATGCACATAGGCATGCACACACACCCACACACACACACACATACATGCAATTAGACATGCACGTAGATGCATGCACAAACGTATATGTGTGTACATATACACACATGTATGCACACATTTTGGTATAAACAACCACACACATGCACTTCTACACATTCACACGCTCATGAAAGTGCATCACACAAACACATCCACACACCCTTACACTCACAAAAGTACACATGCACACATGCAGACACACACACTCACGTGAACCCAAACATACACATGCACACACAGACACACATACACAAAAATGTGTGCATGCATGCACACACACAAGAACACACAAATGCACACACACACATACACATTAGCACATGCACACAAAAGCACACACACATGTACACGTGCACACATAGGCACACACACACACTTATAAACACCCATATACACACACATATATGCATGTGCATACACCCAAATATGAATGCACACATACACACATGAACACATACACACATATACTCATGCGTGCACATGCACATGCATGCACATACACACACACAACCGCACACATGCACACCCACACACGCACAAACATGCACATGCTCCCACACATGTATTCACACAAGCACACAAACACACATAAGTACATATACTCACACAAGCACATGTACACACATATACACACATGAGCATGCATACATGAATGCACATAAAGATGCACACATTGTTGCACCCATGTGTACACACACATATACATGCAAGCACACCACATGCACACATGCACAACTAGACACAGACACATCCACACATGCACACACACTCGCACACACACATGGACATTCACACACACATACATGCACACTGGCACAGACATGTGTGAGGATAGATACACACACATACGCACATACATATACAAACAAAGCATGCTCACACACACTCACATGCACCCACATGCATGCACAAATACAAACATACATGCATGCACACATAAGAAAAAGTACACACATGCACACAAAAGCACAAAAACAAACATACATGCAAGCACACAGACACACTCACATTCTCACAATTACATAACACACACATATACACAAACAAACACATGCACACCCATACTCACACACATTCGTATGTCGCCATATGCACACACATTCATGCATGCACTCATACACATGCACACAAACACACACACACAGACATGTATGCAGAAGTATACACATGAAAACACACGCACATTCACATATACACGTGAACACACACGCGTACCCATAGTCAGACCCCCATAGATGCATACACGTAAACACGTGCACACATAGCAAACACAATGCACACATAGCAAACGCAATACACACATGCGAACACACCTATGTGTGCATATGTACACATAAACACATGCGAACATGTATATGCAAACATGCACACAAACATAAAACATACATTTAGACACACACATGCACACGCACACCAACCCACACACACATCTATGCTTACATATATGAATGGAAAGCACACATGTATGCACCCATAAGCACACACAAATAAGAACACATGTACAAGGACATATGCACACAAATGTACATGCATGAACATAATCGCATACAAACACAGACATGCACGTGCATGCACCCATATACAAACACACATGCATGCATATGCACAAGAAATTACACATACATGCACATGCATAGGCACACGCACAAGCACACACTAAAAAATGCTCACAATCATGCATATACACATAGACATAAACAAGCACACACATGTAGATGCTTGCATTAACACATGCACACCTACACACACACATTGATGCACACACACATAGGCATGCACAAGCATACACACATTCACATGTATACACACACATACACACACATAGGTACATGAACACACACACATGCATGCACGAATGCATAAATGAATAAACGTGCATGCAAATGTATGCATACACACAGATACAAATACATATGTATACACACACATACATATAGAAACATACTCAATAACATATATACACACACACACACATGAACACATACATGCACACACTCATGTGTGTATGTGCACACACACATGCACATGCATATAAACTTTCACAAATGCACTCACAAACACACACCCATAGACACAATTACATACATAAATGCACACACATGCACACATACATTTGCACACACATGCACACACACAAAAATGCACACACATTGTCACACACATAAACACAGCTACACACTCACAACACAAACACATGCATATACACATGCATGCATGACAAACACCCACATGCATTCATGCATACACATGCACACACATGCATGCATGCACACATGCAGGTGCATAGCCAACATGCATACACATAAACTCCAACACACACGTATGCGCAAGTACACACATATTCATATGTGTAAATGTGCAGACACACTAACGAACATACACACACATACAACACACACTCATGTACATGTAAACACAAATACACACACACGAACGAACACGCACAAGCACAAACATACAAACACATATACATATACCCCACACATGTGTTAAAAAGTACACACATGCATGAAAAGATGCACATGCATAGACACACACACACAAACATGCACACACATACACACGCACACACATGCACACATGCAATCATGCATGTCCACAAGAACATGCACACTTATATGCACACAAACACACACACTCACAAACACACAAACCCACATACACATATAAGTGTGTGTACACACACACAAAAGCATGCACATAGATACACACATGAACACACTCACACACACAAGTGTGTAAGTACATAGACACATGCATACTAAACACCTGCATACATGTGCACATACATGCACACACACACACTAACACACACATGCATGCATGTGCACATAGACATACACAGACATACACGCAAGCACGCAAACACACTGACCCAGACACATATAGATGCAGGTCCATGCATAAGCATAGATACATGCATGCACACAATGCATTCACATTCATGCACACACTCACAGATATAGGCATGCACACACACAGGCATAAGAACACACATAAACATGCACACACAAGTACAAATGCAAGGACATATAAGAACACACACAATTATGCAATTACATACACATACCTACACACAAAAACATATGCTTTCACTCATGCACACATGCATGCACAAATACACACACACAAACATGTGCACATACACACATGCACCATTACACACACATGCACCAACACACAGACATACACATACACACACACATATACACATGCTCACACGTACACACTCACATGTGCAAACCCACACACACACATAAATACACAAAAACACTTATGCACACACACCCACCCACCTACACACATGCATGCATTCTATGATGTACACACATGTGTACACATACATGCCCATAGACACCCACACATACAAGTGTATACAAACATGTGCACACACATACACATGAACACTTGAACAAAAACAAACACAAACAAACAAAAACATATATACACATACACATGCAAAAGTACATGCTTGCAGGCACATGCACATGCTAACACATACACACACACATACTTAGACATGCACATACATGTATGCACACATCAACCAACACATGCACACAATTCACATATAGACATGCACACATATGCATGCACACATACATACATGCACACATACATACATGCACACAAACACTCATGTACATAAGCATAACTAATATGTGCACACACATTCATAAACACATTCACATACACACATACATACACACGGACACACAAGCATGCACGTTCTCAAACACACATGCACCACACCCACACATATGCATAACTGCACATAAACACACCCATGTGAACACACATATGCACATATACATGCACACACATATACAAACACACACCCACCCAACAAGACAAACGTGTGCACACATGCTTGAATGCACGAACACATGTATGAACTCAAGCATGAACACATGCACACACACTCGCACCCACACACACACACATAAGAGCATAAGAACATATGAACACAAGAACACACAAGTACATATGTACACAAATAAATGCACATGCACATACATACACACATGCACACATGTACACACAAAGGCATAAACATACACACACATGCACACACATAGGAATAAACATGCACACATACGAACACACACTAGCACACAGGCATGCCTACACACATTCACATACCCACACACACACACCACATATGCATGCAAACACAAAAACACATGCATACACATGGCACAAGAACATATATACAATCACATATGCATACACATGTACAAATACACATGGATGCACACACATGCCCATAGAAACTCTTGCACATATGCACAAGAACATAAACCTGCTCGGTCACACACACATGGATGCACTTTCATAGCCATGTAGACATGCACACCTGAACATGCACTTGCATGCTCAAGTGCAAACACAATGGCACTCACACACACATGCATGTGCATGCACAAACATGCACACATATGAACAGGCATACATACACATGCAAACACTCACATGAACACACACAGACATGCACATTCATGCATAACATGCATATGCACACACACACACACATACATATGCACAGGCACACACACTTGCACACACATGCATACATATACACACTTGCACACATGCAAATTTAGTCACAAACACAAGCACACATATAAGAATACACACGCATGCATGTACTCACATTCACAAACACACACACAAATGCACACATGAACACATACACAAACACATAACCATGCACATGCACACATACACAAACATATACATATGCAAGTATATACACACATACATGCACGCATAAACTCACTCACATACACATATACACAAGTACGAATGGACAAACATGCACACATGCATGCACATGCACATTTAGATAGGAACAGATGCACACATGCACACAAGCATGCACACATAGAAGCACAACCTACATATATAGGCACACATAGATATACACACACACACACACATACATAGCCACATGCACACACTCATGCACATGCATACATACACACTCAAACACACACCCACACATAAGCATAACTATACACATGCGCACACATGAGAAATGCACATGCATAAACCCATAAATATGCAAACAAACACATTCACACAAACAAACAAGTATATACACCCATATAGACATGTGCTCACACATACATACACACACAAATATACACACACACCCACCAACACTCACACATGTAAGCATAC
Organism: Vanilla planifolia; assembly: GCA_023846275.1. NCBI lineage: Eukaryota > Viridiplantae > Streptophyta > Magnoliopsida > Asparagales > Orchidaceae > Vanilla > Vanilla planifolia. The sequence continues at coordinate 112,605 of JAIUJO010000357.1, forward strand.
ATGTACACTGACATGCATGTATGAACACATGTACGAACACATGCACACATGTACACACCCACACATGCACAAGAACACATGAACACATAAGTACATATGCACACACACAAAAATGCACATGCACATACCTGCACAAATACAGACGCACACATGCACTCACACATATATACACACATGCACATATGCACATACAAAGGCACAAATATGCAATATGCATACACACACAAGTACACACAAATACACACACTTGAACATGCATACAAACACACGCATGCATGAATACACACTCACATACACACACATAGTTGCATACACACACATATACACACGAGTACAAACTCTCATACACATGCACAAAAACACAAAGTCCCTCACTTGAATGCACATACATGCACAAGTGTAGGCATGCAGACACATACACATATACACACACACATGCACATGCTTGCACAAACATGCACACACACACACCCAAATGCAAAGACACATGAATGCAAATAAAGGACACACACACACTTACACACACATGCATATGCACAAGAACTCACACATGAATGCACATGCACACACACCAAACACACACATACTCATATACATATACTGATGCACAAAAGCATGCGCACATGCACGTGAATGTACACACATATACATGTTCAACCCTAGACATGTGCAAGCACATGCACACACACTCCCAAGAACATAGGCACATGCATAAATACATGCACGTACACACACACACCCACGCACAAGCACAAACACGTGCATATATACATGCACAAATATAGAAACACACACATGCATATTGACAAACTTATACGCATGCACATATGCACAAGCACACACACAGCATGTGCATAAACACACACACACACATGTGAATGAACACACATGCACATGTATGCACACAAACATGCACAAATGTGCACAGCACATACAAACACATGCACACACTTGTTCGTAAGCACACACATGAACTCATGCATAAATGCACAACACATACACTCGCAGATGCATAAACACATGCAAATACACTTGCACACACATGCACACACAAACACAAATACACAAGAAGCACAAATGCACACATTCACATAAAAATGCACATACATAAGCATGCACGCAAAAATGCATGCACACAAGAGTACTAACATGTGCTCGCCCATGCACACATGCACACACACACGGACATGCACACACATATAAGCATTTGCTCCTGCATAGGTACACACACACATAGGGTCACATGCATGCATGTACTCATGCACACACATAAGCAAACTCACACAATCATGCACAAACACGTACACATGAATGCACACATGCACACACACACATGCAGACACTCACGCACATGAAATCACACATGCACATCCACACACACAATTCCTCAAAAAATGAGCACATACACATGTGCACACACACAAGCATGCACACATACACATGCATTTACACATGTAAATGCATATGTGCAAATGCAAGAACACATGCACAAACACATTAACACGCTTATGAACACACACACATACCCACACATGCACCCACACACACAGATGAATGCACACTTATGCATACCAACACATGCAAATGCATATATACTTGCACACAAAAACACATACACACACACAAGCACATATACACATACAAACAAGCACGTAGACATTTATTCACACATGCACACAAGCACACACACACATGCAAGCACCTACTCAAGTGCACACAAGCACATAAGGATTATCTGCACACACAGACACTTACACATACTCACAGAATGCACGCATTCACGTATGCACAACACACATGCACACCCACTCACATTCATGCATGCACACAAAGGCAAACATATGCACACCCTTCCACATAATCATGCATGTATACACACACACATATATGCACACATACACACACTCACACAAATACACACACATGCATGCACACATAATAGTATGCAAGCACGCATGCATAAAGATGCATGTAAGTAACAACACATGCACATGCACACATCCACTCACACATACACACACACACATGCAAACACACATTCACACATGCATGCAAACACAGACACATGCACTAGCACACAAATGAATGCACACACACACATACACAAGCACACGTGCAAACATAAGCATGCAAATAATCGCATGCACACATACACACACACACACAGATACACATGCATGCACAACATACACGTACAAAAATGTACATGCAAATACACACATATACACATAGACATAAACATGTACACATGCACAAATACACCCAAACACAAGCACACAAGAATCCACACGTATGCACACACCTAAATATGCTCATGCATGTACATGCAAACAAACGAACACATACATGAACACACATTCTCATGCACATGTACACATAGACATGCACACATGCCCACACACACTCATTCCAATACACACACACACATGCACACATAAGAGCATACCAATGCACACCCACACACACTCACACATGCATATGTACATGTACAATCACAAGCACATGCAAAGACACACATATGTAGAGGCACACACATGCACACACATGTTCAAACACATACATATGAAGATAGCCACACGTACACACACACATGCATACACTTGCACACACATGCACAAACATGCACACAAGCACACACACATTCACACGCACATAAATAGACACAAGCATGCAAACATGCAGTCATACACATATGCACACTCTCACACACAAGTGAAAATGGATAAACATACACACACACACATGCAAGCATTCACACAAATACACACATGCATGCACACACACACATATAAGCACAAAAGATGCATGCACACATATATACACATGCACCCACATTCTCACACATGCATGCATACGCACACACATGTCTAGACACACCCACACACACTCGCACTCACACTTGCACATACAATACACACAAAAACATGCACATACTTTCATGTGCACACACACAAACACACACAAGCACACACACGAACACACATGCATGCACACATACATGCACACATGCACACAAACACACACACATGCATATGCACACACCTACCTACCCACCCACATGCAAGCACACACAGATGCACATTCATGCATGTTCAAACACACAACATGCACACACATAACTAATAACACACGTACACACGCACTTGCACATGCCTGCTAGCACACATGCACATTCCCGTATACATAAATGTGTTGCATGTAAACACACACTTATGCATGCACACAGACACACACACCCACACACTCATGGCTTTCACACAAATTCAAATGCACATAGATATAAACACAAATGCATATGCATGCAAAAACACCCACACACATACATGTGCACATGCAAACATATTTGCAGACATATACATAGATGCACACTCATACAAGCACAAACAAATACACATATAGATACATACACTGATAAAAGCATGCACACGCATGCATGCTCGCACACCCACAGACCACACACACACAGAGACATAAAGCCCATGCATAAGCAAACACATACACCCCAATGCAAAGACATACACATGCATGCAACCCAACCATTCATGTACACACACATGCACACACATGAACACACATGCATAGGCACTCACACAAACATGCATGCACATGCAAAAGCACACACACACACATACATACCCACCCACACATATACATGCACACAAATACAAACGTATATACACAAGAACATGCATGCATTTACTTGCATAGACACATACACACATGCTCATAGACATGAATAAACACATGTACACAGATGCACACAAACACACACACACATGTACACACAAGCATATACACACACATACACAAAATGCACATGCACACATCAATGCACTTGCTCAAAAATAGGCTCACACACATGCACACACCCAAAATGCACTCCCACACATACACACAAACACATGCACACACAAAGGTAACCAAAAGCATTTGGCACAAATATTCACATCCACACACACACACACACACACACTCAACCACACATGCACACATGCACACAAAAGCACAAACAAACACTCACATAAGCACGAATGCACATGAATGCATACCTACACATACACATACCCACCCACATGCTACACACACATGCCCATGAACAAATGTGTAGATGCATAGGCATTCACACACATGCACACCCACATGTAGATACATAGTGGTTCACACACATACACATAGACATGCTTATGTATAGACACGTACATAGTGCATGTATGCACACACACAAACACACACACACACACTCACACTCACAAACACATGCACACACACATATACATGCACACACACATACACACAAACACACATATGCACACACACACACATGCATAAACAAAGACACAAACATACACACACACACACATGCACTCACGTGCACATGTCCATGTCCATGCATGCATGTTCGTACAAACACACATGCGTGTTTATGAAAACACATACAAATAGATGTGCAAATACACATGTGCACATGCATAGACAAAGATAAATGCACACATACAAACATAAAAACACGCATAAGTATACAGACAGACATGCACATGCTCACACATATGCTCACACAAACATGTACACATGCCTACACATGTGCTTGTGCATGCACTCATGCATACATAAGTACACACACAAATGCACACACACATGCACAAACACACACACGTACACAATTGCACACACACAATCACATGCAAACATGCATAGACACAAACACACCCACACACATATGCACACACACAAAACACGCACACATGCATGCATAAATGCATGAATACAAGCACACACATGAAAACACACATTTGCACACTTACAAACACATGCATGCAAACACTCATGCATGGTCACACTTGCCTACAACCGCAATGCACATACACATATGAACACATACACATATGAACACATACACATGCACACACACACATGCACAAGCACCCTTGCACATGCACACAAGCATATTTGCACACATACACACACATAACATACACAAGCACACATAGATGCCCTAGCTAAAACACTCACATGCACTCACACACACACACACTGAATCACACATGCATACATACAAACATGACATATAAGCACACACAAGCATAGACACACACACAAGCACACACACACAGATGCAAACATACATGAACTCAACCTCGCACATACATGCACATGCACAGGAACACATATGCACATAGATAGGAATGCATACACCCGAACAGGTACACACACATATGCATAGGCTTACAGACATTAACACACACATCTACACAAACATGAACAGGCAAGGACAAACACACAACATATGCACATATATGCACACTCACATAATCACATGCACAAACACATGCACACTCACACTCACAAACACATGCACACATGTATGTGTGCACACACACAATCATGCACTCATTCATATCCACGTACACACACACATACGATGCATAAACAAACATACAAACATATGCACATACTTATATGCACATAAACAAACACATGAACATAAACACACATATGCATGCACATGCTTGCATGCACACAAAGAGACACATGTGTGCTTGTACACACACATATACACATGTGCACACACGCACACACATGTATGCACAAATACACACACAAACAAACACAAGCATGCACACAAACACGTACACACACATGCACATGCTCAAACACATGCATGCACATATGAGCTTACACACACGCACATGCTCAAACACATGCACACATGCAACGATACACATAAGCACAAAAACATGTATACATACACATGCAAACACTCAGTCGCCCCTGGACAAAAATAAACACATGCACACACGTGCACAAGCACTTGCATACAAACATGCACAAACACATGCACTCAAAATGACACACATGAACATGCACACAAAGACACAAACATGCACACACACATATACACACATACACACACACATGTGCACGTGTGCATATGCCCACACACACTTGCACACAAGTAAAAACACACATGCATGCATGTAGGTAGACACACACATGCACACCAACGAACACATCCCCTTACACACAAAAATGCAAGCACATGCACAAACACGTAATCCCAGAAATGCAAATAAACACATACATAAACAAAGACACATGCATAGAACATGCACATGCACATAGACACATATCCACATAGACTTGTATAGAACAGAGATCCACTATCACACAAACACGGACTCACATGCACACATATGCACCAACACCCACACACACACGTGCGTGCACACATATGCACACATGGGAACATGCAAGCACATGCACAGTGGCACACAAGCAAACACATAGAAGCATACAAACACCTACCTACAGACAGATATACAGACCCAAAGACACACACAACAACCCACCCTTAAACTTTCAAACATGAAAATGCACACATGCATGACACATACACATGCTCATAGAAGTGTGCATACAAACACACACACACACATTCACATACACAGCCAATCACATGTGCATAAATAAACACACACAAATACACGCCTGTACACACATGCACACTTAGAAATGCACACACGTGCATGCATGCACACATACACATTCATGCATGCATAGAAGTACATACACATGTGATCATACACACAAGCACACATACACAAACACACACCAATGCACACCCACACACAAACCCACACACACATAAATAGAAACACACACACACACACATATGCACACATGCAAACACACATCATGCACATACACAGATACACTCACACACACATAAACATGTAAAAATACACACACTTGCACACAAACACACACACCAATGCATGCACACACATATGCACATGTACACACACTTATTCGCACTTGCAAACACATGCATATGTATGCACCAAAAAACACACACACATAAAGATACATGTACATGTGCATAATATGCACATGAATGCACACACACACACGCGCACCTTAATATACACATATGCACACATATTTGCATACACACACACACACACACATATAGATACACAATCACACATAGGCTCATGCACACACATGCAGATGCACTCAAATACATTGATGCATACATATACGCACATACATAAGTGTGTATGCACCCACACACACACATGCACACCCATGCACACACTCATGCACACTTATGCACACATATACACACACACACACGCACATACACACCAAACATGCACACATATTATCAAACATGATACATACACATCTACACACCTGCACACACTCATGCCTACATGGACAAATGAACACAAAGACACACACAACCAAACATGCACACACAAACATACACATATGTTGACACATATGCACATAATTACACACACACATATGCACAGTAATACACATACTTGTACCAGGGCACCTATGCACTCACATGCACATGCACACAAGAACACATATACACAGACATGTACATGCACATGCAAACACACATGCACATATCCACAAACAAACTTAAACATAGACATTCACAAGGAGACATCCAAGAACACACGCACATACGAACACAACATGCATATATAGACATGAACATTGACAAAACTATATGCACGCACACACATGCATCCACACATGCATGCATGAACACACATACGTATGCACAAGTACACACACACACACATGCACATGTATAAATATGCACACACACACATATTAAAGCACAAACAAGTACACACTCACACACATGTATGTACAAACATACACACACGTAGGCATGCACATAGATACACACTCACATACACACAAAAAAGACACACACATACATGCATAAACATAATCAGACACACACACAAGATTACATAATCATACAAACACATGCACATACATGTGTGCACACACATACACACATGTAGGCACGGACGGACACATGCACGCTGATATGCATACAAACTAACATGCTCTCTCTCACACACACATGTGCATACACACACACACACAATGAAAAGCACACACACAAATACACACCAAGCATGCAAACACACATACATGGACACACACACACACAGTTGCATACACCCACATACACCTACGTATGCACATACACAAACATGCACCCACATTAATGCACACATGCATGCAAACAAGTGCACACACTCAGGTGCACACACAAAGGCACACACATTTGTGCACGCATAAGTGAATGCACACACACTCATGCAAATATAGATACACATACATGTATGTACACACACACACACATAAGCACACTCACACACTGATGCATACATATAAAAACGTGCTAACACACATGCATATGCATAAGCATACACACACACAAGTAGATGCACATGCACACACAGATCTACTCACACCCATAAGTGCACACACATGCACACACATATAGATAGACACTCACACATAGACATGCATATACACACTTAAACACATGTAGACATGTACATATGCATACACATGCATGCACCCAAACACACTGATGCACACACACATACATTCACACACACATGCACACACGTACACACACACACAACCATGAATATATACACACACAAATGCACATATATGCACACACATGCGTACACATACCCACACAACCACACACACGTACACACACATGCACAATTACACACATAAATGTGTATGCACGCAAAAAAAATGCATGCATGGGCACACATACTTCCACATTACACCTACACGCCCACATGTACACACACACACAAACACATGTACATAATTATACACAAACACACATGCACACACTTCCAATCATATGCATACATGCATAAATATGCTTGCATATGTACACAAACACACAGACATATGCACATGCTAATATGGACATACACAAAGACACAAACACATGCACACACACACACATGTACTTAAGCATGCACGCATGCACAACACACACACACACATGCATACATATACACACATGTGCATCCGCACACACGCACACACATACACACATGCACATGCATACACATGCACACACACACATACATGCAAATTCACACCTATACATGAGCACACAGGCATGCACACAATCACACACATGCATATACACATGAAAACACATGCACACACAAGTATGCATATAAATACTCACACACACATCGACATGAACACACACATACATGCACAGTCATATGCACACACACTCACACATAAAAACAAACACACGTGCACACATGCAAATGCACACACACATATAAACTTGAACAAACTGACACACACACTCCCACACATGCATGGACACATGCATGCAAATGCACACTCTAACATGAGTACACACTCACACATTTGCACAGACATTCACATGCCTACACATGCACACACAAACACACATGGATGCACTCACATATGCTCACACACATGCCCATAGGCACAGACAAACGATGATACACTTATACACACATACACACATGTGCTCCCATGCATATACCCAACATGCACACACACAAACACACTAACAATCTTACATTCAAAGATACCAACACACAAACTCATATGTACACACACAAATACAACACATGACCATGCAAACACACACACATGCACAGAACACATATAAAAACACACACATATGCACACACATGCACAAACACACGCACTCACATACCAACACCTGCACATGCATGTAAGCATGCCAACACACACATGCATACAAATACACATACATGCATACACACATGCCCATAGATACAGACACACAAACACACACACACAAACTCATGCATACACACACACATGCACTCAATGACACACATTAATATGCACACAAACACACGCACACATGTGAATGCATATAGACATGTGCAAACAAAAAAATGTGCACACACAAAGAGAAATGCACTCACACACATGCATATACATACCCATGAACACACAAAAACAAGCATGCACACACATATAGATGCATAGACATATGCACACACATGTCAACACACATGTAGACACATGCGCACACATGCACAGGCTTATATACACACCCACTCCATAGATGCACATATGCACACACACACACATGCACAAAGACACCCACACTTGCAAGCTGCAAACACATACTCATATATGTACATAAGCACACACATAGATGCTTAAGCATACACATGCACACATACAGACACATATGCACACCCATATACAATCACACATATGCATACATCCATAAATGCACTCAGACACATGCATGCACAAACATACACATACACACAAATGCACATTCACACATACATACATGGATAGACACACACATGGTGAAAAACTCATACACAAACACACTCACACACACACACACAAATACACATGCATGTGCATTAACATACATACACACAAACACAATAGGCACACATACATATATTTACATAAAGATGTATGTACTAACACATACACAAGCACATGCATTAGCACACGAACATGCACATACACAAATGTGTATAGACAAATGCACACACGACAACACAAACACACACAATCTGGTGTATACACACAAATACCTACACACACACACCACATACACACACATGTGTAATGTGCACATGCACTTAGATACACTCACACACAAGTAAGCAAGTGCACAAACATTAGCATACACACATGTATACACCCCACCCACCACCACACACACATGCATACACAAACATGCACAAACACACATGCAAATGGATATGCAAGCACACACAAACATGCACATAAACAAACACACATAAACACATAACAAAACACACACACACACATGTGTACAAATAAACAAACACACATAGAGAACTCACACACAAGAGCATAAACACACACACACACAAAAACTAACACTTGAACACACATATGAAAGCACATGCACATGCACATGCACATAGACACATTCCTACATGCACACACAAACATGTATACACATGTGCTTGCACACATAGACATATGCACAAATGCACACACACATGCACATATACGCATGTACATACACATACACAAATGCACATGTATACAGATAGCCATACACATAGCTACTCAATCAAGCAAACACATAAACAAATACATGTGCACATGTGAACATGAAAATGCCCATGCACTAACACACACACAAACACATGCACAACCACACACATGCTCATGAACACATACACACACATGCCCATGCACACAAACACTCTAAAAATATGCACATAGCTATGCATAGACATGCACAAATGCACTTGTACATGCAAACAAATGCACACCCACATAGACAAACATGTGCCCATATGCACACAAATGCATGCATACACAAAACCACACATATATGCACATGCACACAAATAAAGACGCAGATGCATAGACACACATAGGTAGAAACATGCACTACTCACTCACATGAACACAAGAAAACATACATCATGAATGCACTGCATATGTGCACACATGTACACACATATAAAAAATTAGGTAAGAACACATACACACATGCACACATAGCCATACATACACATGCATTAAAACACATGGTTGCATGCGTACAGACACACAAGTACACCCATACACAAACACACATGCATACATACACACACATGCATACACACGCAAAAAGCACACACATACAAATGAATACACACTTGCATGCATACACACACTCACATAAACACACACACACATGCACACAAATACAAACATACACAATTATAGATGAAAGCACGTGTGTGCTTAAACATGCACACACACAAACATATATGCACACGCATTCTTAAACACTCGCATCGCACACACACATGCATGCACCCACATAAGAACACACAAGAAAACATGTGCACACATGTCATACACATACACGCACATGCACACAAACCAACATGCACTAACACACACAAACACACACTATGATTTACACACAGACATATGTTCATGAACACATGCATGCATATACACGCAAACACGAACACACAAACACACAAACACAAATACACATTCACACACACAAGCACAGACACACACACATGCACACACACACATGCACTTACACATGCACCCACATATGTACATGCATACATGCACATAGACTTGTACAATCCCTACACTTGCGAATGCTTTCACACTCACACAAACATAAATACACACACACACACATGCTCAAATATGCACACATGTATAAAAACACACACATAAATATGCACACATGCCAATGCACAAAAGTAAGGTGCACATGCACACACCCATGCAAATAAAAACTCACACACACTTGCACAAATACACATGCACATGCACTCCTTCCTACACACACGTAGGCACATGCCCACACATATGCACATGTACACAAAAATTGCATGCTCACAATCATGCACCAACAAATTCACACATAAAGACCCACATATGCACACAAGCATGCACCTCTACATACTCACACTCACACATAAAAGCTCACAAACTCACACATACACACACACATGCATGCATGCATGCACACACATGCATAGATGCATGTAGACACACTAACACACAAATCCATATTCACACACAAAAACATGCAGATACACACATTCAAGCCTATATGCAATTATAAAAAACACACATGCACACAAGTACATGTGATTACACTAACACACATACACACACATTTGCAAACAGACACACACACATACAAACAAACACATACACAAACATGTACACATATGCATGCCCATGGACATGTGTAGACACACATGCACAAGGTCATAGTACACACACTAATAAACACATGCACTTGTATCCTCCCACACACACATGTGCCCACGTGCATACAAATACAAACATGCACTCCTATAAACGCACACACATGCTAACAAACAAACACCACACATGCACCCACACACAAAAATGTTTGCTTATGCATATGCACACAAACACACACACGTATGCAAGTGCACACACAAATACGCACAAACACACACATACACACACATACACACACAAACAAATGCACATCATAGTACATACATGCACATGCAAAAACTCGCACACCAACACACATACATATGCATGCATAAATGCACACACACAAGCACATTCATGTAACAACACAAACAGACTGACATACACACATGCACACACACACTTGTGCACCCACATGGACAAATACATGCAAACACAGAGAGAAACACACATGTACATGCACTAACACATACATGTATATGCACACACAATGACACATTCACACATGCACACATATATGCACATGCACATGCATACACATGAATGTGCACGCATACAAACACATAGCCACACACACCTATACACATGCAAGCATAACACACACACTTGCTCACACATAGACATGTGCACACACATGAACAAACACACACACACAAACACAACAACAACACACATATGCATGTGCACATGCACATTGACACACATTAGTCGACACACACATAGTACTATGCACTCACGCATGCACAGCACACTTAGACGAATGCATGCACATGTGTGCATACCCATGTACACACACAAGCATGCACACACACATGCACATACCTGCACTACCACACACATCAACATGCACACACAAACATATAAACACTCACCCATAAAAAAGAAAATGGATAGATGCACACAAATGGATGTGAACACTAAAATAAACTCACACCCTCACACACTTCAATGCACCTACATGTAAACACATGTAGGCACACAAACAACCATACACACACACACATAAACACACATGCAAACACATGCACAAAAATACACATAAGCTCATAGGCACACACACACACACTCATTTGTGCATGTATGTACAGACACATATGCACCCACATTTGTGTATGCAAATGCACATACAAGCAAATGCATGCCAATGTAAAGGTACATACACACACACACACAAACTCACACACATGCATATGACATACACACCCACACATATACAAAACATATTCATAAAGATAAACATGCACACACACACATGTGCAAGAACATGCACACATGCACATGCACACACATATCCACACCTTCACACACTCATACACATGCACACACAACACAAACACATATATAAACCTAACACATGCACACTCACACACAAAGACTCACATGCACACAAATAAACAACCATAGAAACATGATCACCCACGCACTTTTTTTAACTAACCCACACATACTTGCTTGCTTGCACACTCACATGTCACACACACATGAACTAACACACGTGCACACATAAGAAAAGGAAAGCACACAAGTACACACACACAATGACACACATATGCACATGCATATACATGCTTATACATGCACACACACTTGTAGAAGCATGCACAAAGGAATGCACCCACACATGCACACATACTGCACATGCACATGTACTCATATGTATGCATGCATGCACACACTTACACATATGTATATAACATGCACACCTGCTTACATACACATATTGGTGCACAAGATGAAATGCATACACACATACAAAAACACACACTGGTGCACTCCCTCACAAAGACACACACATGCTCACATACAAATTTGTTTAAATATACACAAAAACACTAAAACACGCATGCACACACACATGTGCATAATGAGACAAACACACACATGCTTGTATAGACACATGCACACTCACACATGCCCAAAAAAATAGACACAAATGCAAATGAATATGCACATGCACACACAAATGTGCAACCACTTACGAACACACACGTACCCATGAACATGTACACATGCTCTCACACGTGAACAGAAAGGAACATGCATGCAGTCACATGCACATGCATGCACACACATGCACATATGCACACAAACAAAAATACACACATGCATGGGCATGCACACAAACACAGACATATGTACTATCACACATACACACATACACATACAAGCACACGCTCACATGCACACATATAAGCACACAGACAAGCAAACATATGCATACATGCATGCACACCTACATGTACACACACATAAACATATGCACAAGCATGCACAAATGTATATACACAGATGCATGAATGCACACACACACATATGCAACTGGCACATCCATGTACACACAAAAGTGCAAACACATACATGCATGTGCACACACACACGCACACACACTCATACATAACCCACACACAAACAAGCACTCGTTCACGCACAAATATATAGACACATGCATATGCAAGCACACACACATGCAAGCACACATGCACATAGACTTGCACACACATCTATACACACACATATGAACACACACACTAACATGCACAAACCTACATAGATCCACACACACCCATAGACAACCAGGCATCCAAAAATATACACACACATGCCCATAAATATGCACACATATGTACACAGGAATGCACACACACACATAGATGCAACACACATGAGCACAAATGAATGCACACATGCACACACACACAAATAAGCACACATGCATTCACAAAATGTACACACAGACACAAACACACACACATGAACAAACATGCATGTACACACATAGGTTCACATGTACACAGAACACATGAACACATAAACACACACAAGCACACACACACGCATGCATACACACTCAAGCACACACATGCATACACGCACTCACAGAAACACACACATGCACACACACACAATCTCACATGTATACAAAATCACACATGCATATACGCATGCATACAGACACACATGCACATGCATGAACACGTGCACACACACACACATGCACATGCATAGACATACGTACACATTTATGCTCACAAACACATGCACACACTCCCGCATGCACTGGCACACACAGTTGCACACGAACACATGTGTAGACATACACACACACTCATGGATACACACGTATAAGTACACACAAACACATACACACACACACACAAATAAAAGCACACACACATGAACACACAAATGTGCACATGTACGTGCACACTCAAGAAGACACATACCCAATCACAAACTTGTACATGCACATAAATGCACACCCATGCATACCCAAACAAATACAACCACTCATGCATAAACACATAGACACACATGCATACACATGCACACATACATGCATGCAAATAAGAACAAAAGCATGCACACTCACACATTCAACGAAATAGAGATACACACATAAACATATTTGCATCAATGCACAAACAAGCACACACATACATGGACCTACACTAGCACCCAAACATAGATGCACATGAACAAACACACACATGCACATAGAGAGGAACACACATATGTGCATATACATGCACACACAAACACACACATGCACACAATCCCATAGAAGCACACACACATGACTGCATGCACATATTAATAAACCAACATGCATACTTGTATTCACATGCACGTACACACACATGCACACACACTCACTCACACATATGTAGTCGTATAGACGTACACAGACAAGCATGCGCACACACATTGGCCTACACACACATGTGCATGCCCACATAGATAGCCACATATGCATAAATGCACACACACACAAACACTCATACACACTTATTCATATACACACACATACAAACATGCACATGCACTCACACATGCAAACACACATGCACACATGAATGCAGACACACATACACACGCACATGCTGACACCCACACGCATGCATTCACACACATGCACACACACACCCATGCATGTACACACATGCACACATATGAACATGCACATATACACAATCATGAACACACACCCACACACACTCACGCCCATGCATGCACATAGACACATACATAGTCACATACATACATGCATACACATATGTTGACATGCATGAAGTCACACACAATTGTGCATGCACACCCATGCATAAACATGCACAAACACACACACATATACACATGCACATGCACACATACACACATACACACATAGGCACACACATGCACACACTCATATACATGTATGCATGCACACACGTACACACACACATGCACTCATGCATAGACATGTGCACACAAGCACACATGTGCACATACACATGCAAATGCATACACACAAATATGCTCACATACTTACAACTACAAACAAGCATAGAGAAACATAGATTTGCACACATTGACACATACACACACAAACACATATGCACATGCACACACAGGCACATGTAAACACATGCACAAATACTCACACATGCACACACACACACACACACTTAATATGCATGCACATATATATATACACACACACACATGCTCAAACACATGCATGCAAACAAATCCATAGGGATAGACACACAAGCATGCATACATGCATGTGCCTATGCACACATGCACATGCACACACACTTGAGAACCAGTGCACATAGGCACGTGCACAAATCATATGTCCACATACATATAAACACGCATGTGCATGGACACACAAGCATATCCATGCATGCACATGCACACACTCATATACATAGGTATTTGAATACAAGCTTAAGTATACACACACATGAACACAAACATAATTGCATGAACATCCACACACACTCCTGAACACACCAACATGAGCACTAGCACACATGCACAAATGCATAAACACCATATGAATGCACAATCACACATACATGTATATGCACAAAAACATGCACATATGTGCACACACAAACACACAGAATAAGATGCTTACACACACATGTACAAAAACAAATGCACTCACACACACATGCACACTTGCACACAGATGCATGCACATATGCATGCAAACACACACACAAGAACAAATGAATACCCATGTGTACACACATGCCCACACACATGCAAGCACCTGTACATAGACATGCACAGACACCCACACACATGCACGCATGCACATACACTTGCATAAACACATGTGCATAAATAAATACACCTACACACATGTATGCACACATATACACACACATGCCAACACATACCCACACACACTAACACAAATGAACGTGCATACACATATGCACACACATATGCAAGCACACATTCATGCATGTGCTCAAACACATGTGTGAACTAGCACACCTGCATATAGAAGTGCATACACAAATGCACCTGCACACATGCAGACATGCAAATGCAAACACATACACACATGTTCACACATGTAGACACACATGTACAATCACACATACACATGCACACACATATATGAACAAACACACATATGCATCAACACACACACATGTGCTCACATGTAAACACACACATGCATACACAAACACGCTCATGTGCCACACACCACATGCAAACAAAGATGCACATGCAGTAGCATACAAGCACATATATGTGCATGTACAAACTCACCTAGATATGTACATATACATGCACACACACATGTTTTTACATACACATTCACACACATGTAAACACACACACACGTAGTCATGCACACACACAGATGAATTGCCACACTCACCTATAATAATGAACACACACACAAGCATGTGCACATATGCAAACATACATACTTGCACATGTCTAAACACTCATATGCACACACTCAAGTACATAAGTGCACACCTACATGCATAAATAAATGCATACACACACATACAAGCTCATGCACATGCACACACACACATGCAAACCTACACACATGCTCACACACACACATACACACATTTATGCACACAACAACACATATTCATACAGACAGAGGAACACAAACAAGAACCAACAAACACAAACAAACACAAACACAAGTAGGCACACACGCATGCATAGATGTGCATGGATACAAATGCATGTGTGTGCACTCACAAACACACATGCACAACACATAAAAAGACATAAACACATGCACAAATAGACACACACACATACATATCTATGTAGATACACATCTACACACACCCACACACCCATACATAATCACACACTCATGCAAGCACACATGCACATGAACACACACACATATGCATACACATAGAAACACAAAAATATGCACACACACCTACACACACACAATCACACACATGCACTCGTGCACACACATACATGCACACTCACACACATGTACACACATGCACACATAGACACGAACATGGACCATCACACACACACACATAAAGCACATGCACATGCACATGAGAAAAATAGATATACATCAATGCACATGCAATCACATTCATGTACACACACAACCACACATATACACTTACACATAGACACACACACACACACAAGTACACATGCACACAAATACACACAAACATGTACAAGTAGACAAGCACAATCGTGCAAGCACACTAGCAAATGCATGCATACATGAGTGAGCAAACATGCACACATGCACACATATGCACACACACATAGATACACACTTGTACACACATGCACACTTATACACACATGCACATGCACTCACACAAACATATATGCATAACCACATAAATGCATATAAGTACATACAACACACTCACAACTTGTATACATTTACACACATGCAAAAATAGACACATAAACACACACAAATAGACACACACATGCACACAAACATACACACACCTATACAAATACACACATGTGCATGCTTGCATGCTCACACAACATGTGCACATGCATAGAAACATACACACAAATATATGCACAAGAAGACTTCCACGCATAGGTGCACAACACAAGTTCACACATACACACAAGCATGCATGCACACATACACACATATGCACACACATGCACCCACCCACCCACCCACACATACACATGCATATACATGCACACGCATGCATAAGCACATGTTATACATGCACATGCACATGCTTATACATGCACATGCACATGCATAGGCACACTCACCCTCACATGCACATGTATACTCTCATAGACATGCACTCACAAAGGAATATACACATGTACAAAAACAAACACACACACTTGCACAAATGCATAGATGCATACACGTGCACAAACATTGATGCAGAGACACATGCGCAAGCATGCATACACAAACACACATATATTGACATGCACATTCACACATGCACACAAACACAAATGCACGCACTCATGTATAGACAAGAAATACAATCACACATGCACACACAAACATATAGATACACACATATATACACACACATGCAGACACATGCACACAAGCATGCATGCATGTGTGCAAACACACACAAGCACAGACATGCACACACATGACACACATGCATATACATCTGCATGCACACACAAACACACATGTAAGACAACACACACATATAGATAGGCCCATATGCACGCACACACATGCACACACAAATGCACAAATAAGTGCATATGACATATAGACACATGCATGTACACATACACACATGTAGGCACACATGCATATGCACACATACACACAAATACACACAAACATGCACACACAAACATACACACACAAACACACACATGTGGACACACATACATATGTATATATGCCACACATATGCACACATACAAACATAAACATACATACACACACATGCACACATACGCATGCAACACCCATGCACAAACATGCAAATGCACATGCACACACAAATATACAAAAACACACTTACACATGCATAAACACACATACACACACACATATGTACACTCACATGTAAACACAAGCACACACATGCATAGACATATACACACACATATAGAAGCACTTGCACACACATAGACCCTTGCATACACTAACACATGCACATGGACACATAAATACACAACATAAACAAGCACACACACAAATCGATGCACAAAAATGCATGCATATATACACACACAATAACACCTACAAACACATACACACAAGCACACATGTGCACCAGTGCACACTCAAGAACACAATGCACAAGTGATACTCAAGTACACTCATGCAAGTATTAAAACACACACACATGTATAAATAAACACACACATATGTGCACACACACACACATAATCAGACATGCACACATTCACACATGCATGCTAGCACACACACACATACAAACACTCAAAGACAGGCATACACACATGAAGACACACACTGTCAAATGCACATGCACATAGACTCACATATGCACACATACACACAAGCACATGTGTGCATGAACATGCACAGACATGTGCAAAGACACAAACATGCACATATGCACACATGTACAAAGAACACATGAATACACATGCATATATGCATACATCACATACACACATGTGCATGCATGCACACACAAATAAGCACATACGCACCCACACAACTAAATGCACATGCACCAATGCACTCACTTATACACACATGTGCATGCCTAGACTCACACACACTTCTATGCATGCATTTAGATACGCATATACAAACATCAACATTGACACCCACAAACACACACACATGCTTTTATGCATGCCCACACACACATACTCACATTCACTAGCACATACACAGAACACACATGTGGACACAAACACACACACAAAATTACACACATGCATATCCATAACCCCATATACACTTGTGCACACATGTTGACATGCACCTCTCACCACACACACACACATGCACATACACACACATAAGAACATGCATGCATATATACATGCACACACACACAAGAACACATATAAACACTCATAAGAAAACAATAAATGCACATGAATACATGCATAAGCATCCATGCTCACACATAAACACAACCACAACCACACATATGCACACATAATTCATATCACAAACACACACACAGACACACTCATACGTGTGAACACACATACACACACAAATATGCACACATAAACACAAACACACATACACACAAATGTTCATGTGGACAAACACACATGAAGACACACATACAAGCAAACATGCATGAACCAACACACACAAACATGCACACACACACACCCATGCACAAGTATGTGTAGGGTGTGTGTATGTAGATACATTTGTGTGTATGTGTGTACATCAACATACATGTTTGTGTGTGCATTAAAGTACATGTGTGTGTCTGAGTGTGCATGTGTGGGTGTGTTCATCTATGTGGGTATGTCTGGGTGTTTTTGCATGTACATGTGTGTGTGTGCACATACTAACATAAGTATGTGTGAGTGTGTGGTTTGTATTTATCTATATAGGTGTATGTCTACATGTGTCTACATGTATATGTTTGTGTACTTTCTTGTGTGAGCATATGTTTGCTTGTGTGTGTGTTTATGCATGAGAATGTGTGTGCATGTGTGTGCTCATTTTTGTGTGCATGCAAGCATGTTCATGTAGTTGATTGTGCATGTGTCTTTGTGTGATTGCATTTGCATAGGTTCATGTGTGTGCATGTGCATGTGTGCATGTGTTTTTATGTGTGTATGCATTTTTGTGGTAGGTGTGTATGCATGTATACATGTGCATCTAGTACATGTGTATGTGGGTGCATGTGCTTATGTGCACTAATGTGTGTGTTCATTAATGCAGTTTATGTGGGTATTTGTGTGCGTGCATATGTGTGTGCACATAAGCACATGTGTGTGTGTGTGTGTCTTCATGTCTATGTGTGAGTGTGTGTGGTGCATGTGTATCATTATTCATGTGTCTCTATATGTGTATGCATTCATGTGTGCATGTGAATGTGTGTGTGATTGTGTGTGCATTTGTGTGTGCATGCTTATGTGTAAGTGTGTGTGTGTGTGTGCACATGTGTAAGTGTGTCTACATGCATTTGTGATGGTGTGTGTGCTAGTGCATGCATGTGTTGTGTTTGTGTGCACATACATGCATGTATGTGCATTACTTGTATGTGTGTCTATGCACATGCACGTGTGTGTAAGTGGATGCATGTTTTATTTGCATGCGTACATGTTTGTGATTATTTGTAGGTGTGTCTGTGTACATGTGTTCTTTTGTGAGTGTGTGAGTGTGTGTGTGTGTGTGTGATTGTGCATATGTTTGTGTGCATGTGTATGCATGTGTGTGTGTGTGTATATGAGTGAATATTTGTGTGTGCACCTGTGTTAATTTATTTGTACATGCATGCATGTGTGCATGAATGTGTGTGTGTGAGCATGTGGCCTATGTGTCTGCCTACATGTGTGTCTATGCATTCGTGTGCATGTTTGCATGTGTGTAAGTATATGGCGGATGTGTGTGCATTTGTGTGCATTTGTGCTCATTTGTGTGCCTTTGTGTGTGAGCATTCATGTGTATATGTGTTCGTGTGTGTGTGCATGGGTATTTGCATACATGTTTTTGTGAGTGTGTGTGAGTCTGTGTACATGTGTGTATGTGCACTTGTGCATGCATATATCAATGTGTGTATCTACATGTGTATGTAAGTGAATATATGTATATGAGTGTGTGTATATGTGCATTTATGTACATTTGTGTGCATTTGTGTGTGAACATTTGGGTGGGTGTGTGTTCATTTGCATGTGTGTGTATGTGCAAGCTTACATTTTAGTGTGTGTTCATATGTCTGTTTCTCAACATGTGCATTTGTGTGTGTGTTTGTGCACTCGTGCATGCATATGAGTATGTATGAATATATGTGTGTTTGTGTGGATGTGTTTCCTTGTTTGTGGGCATCTTTTTACGTACAATATCATTTGATTACTTGTGTGTGTTTGTGTTCATGCATGTGTGTGCATGCATGTTTGTGCATGTGTTTGTGTGTGTGCATCCATGTGCTTGTGCTTGTGCATGTGTGTGACTATGTATGAGTGCCTATGGTTGTGCATATGAGTGTATGTGTGTGTTCTTTGGAAAATACATGCATTTGTGTGTTGGTATGCATGTTTGTGTGTGTCTGCATATAGGTGTGCATGCACATTTGTTTTTATAAATGTACGTCTATTAACGTGTTTGTATGTGTGCATGTGGGTTCATGTGTGTGTGCCTATATGCATGTGCATGGGTGTGTGTGCATGTTTTTGTATGCATGTGTTTGTTTATTTTGGTGTGTACGCATGCCTACGTATGTGTGTCAATGCGTGTTTGCATGTGTGTGTGTGTATGTGTGTTTGTGCATGTCTTTATGTACGTTCAACTCAATGTGCATATGTGTGCATGTGCTAGTGTGTTTTTTGGTACCTATGTGTGCGTGTGTCTCTGTGTGTGGGGACATGAAGGAGTATGGGTGTGTGTTTGTGTGTAGGGATGTGTAAGAGTGTTTGTGTGCATGTGTATGCACATGTGTGTGTGTGTTCATGTGCATGTGTGCATCTATGTTGTTTGTTCATGTGCATGGGTGCATGTGTTTGTGTGCATGTGCATGTGCATGTGCATATAAGTGCATGGTTGCACTTGTGTGTACATGTGTACATATGTGTGTACATGTTTGTATATGTGCGTGTGTATGTTTGTGCATATGTGTACTTGTGTGTGTGTGCATGGGCATGTAATTGTGGGTTTGTGCCTATGTGCCTCTACATGTGTGTGTGTGCATGACTATGTGTGCATTTGTATTCTTGTATGTATACATATATATGTATTGATATGTGCATCTCTGTGCATGTGCATGTGTGTATGTGTGTGTGCATGCTACTGTGTTTAGGTGTATTTATGCATATGTGTATGTTAATGTATGCACTTGTATGTGTGTGTGCTCATCAGTGTGTTCAATGCATGCATGTGTGAGTACATGTGTGTGTATGCATTTGTGCATTATGCTTGTTTTCATGTGCATGTGCATCTGTGTGTATGATTATGTGTGAGACTGATTATATGTGTGTGTGGGTGTGCCTGCATATGCATATTTGTCTTTGTATGTGTGCTTGATTGTGTAAGTGTGTGTGTGTGTGTGTGCATGTGTGTGATTGTGTGCATTCTTGTGCTTATGTATGTATGGGTGCACATGTTTGTGTGCTTGTATGTGTTGGCATGAGTGTGCATGTGTTTTTTGAGTGCATGTGTGTTCGTGTGTGTGCGAGTACATTTTTGTGCATTGGTGTGCATGTGTAAGTTTGTGTGCATGCATGCTTATTTTTGTGTGTGTGTGCGTGTGTTTATGTCCATAAATGTGTGCATGTGTATAAAAGAATATGTGTGTGTGTGTGCTTCTATGTGGGGTGTATATGCTTATATGTGTGTAAAATATGTGTATTTATGTTCTTGTTTGTGTGTGGGTGCATGCATGTGTGCTTGTGTGCTTGCATTTGTTAGTGTTTGTGTGGATGTGTGTATTTGTGTATGCTTGTGTGCACATATGAGTGGATGCCAATGTGCATGTATGTGTGTTTTGCATACATGTGTGTAGGTGTATGGGTTATTATGGGTGTTTGTGTGTAGGTGCACATGCATATGTGTGTACACGTGTGTCTATATTTGTGTGCATTTGCATATATGCATGTGTGTGCATGCACATGTGTGTGCATGTTTCTATGCATTTATGTGAGTGATTGTGGATGCATGCATGCATGCATGCATATGTGTGGGTGAATGTGTGGGAGTGTGTGTGTGTGTGCATGTGTATAAAATTATATGCATACTTGGGTGAATGTGTGTTTGTGTATGTTGTATGTGTATATGTATAAATCTATGTATGTGGGTTTGTGTGTGTGCTTGCATGCACGTGTGTGTGTATTTGTGCATATTTTTATGTCAATTTGTGTGTCTGTGTGCATATGTTTATGTCTATTCATGTTTGTATGTATGTTCATGCATGTGTGTATATTTGTGTGTGTTTGAAGGTGTGTTTGTTGGTGTGTGTGTGTGTGTGTATGTGTGCATCCATGCATGTGTGTGCATGTGTGTGTGCATGTGGACACATTTGTCAGTGTGTTCTTATCTATCTATCTATGTGTGTGTGTATGTATGAGTGTATATATGTTTGGCTATGAGTTCTTGCATGTGTATGTGTGCGAGTGTGTGTTTGCATGTGCTTGTGCACATGTATGTATGTGCGCTTTTGTGTGTCTATATGTGTGTGTTCCTATATGTGCATGTGTGTGCTTAAGCATGTGTTTGAGCATGTGTGTGTTTGTGTTAATGCATATGTGAGTGTTTTTGCATGTGTGTGTATGAGTGCTTGTGTTTATGCAAGTGTGTGTGTGTGTGCATGAGATTGTGTGCTTACAGTTGTTTGTGTGTGTGTATACATGTGCATGCATAGTTGTGTGAATATGTGTGTAGGAGTGTGGGTGTCTGCATGTGTGTGCATGTGCTTGCATGTGCATGCATGCTAGTGTGTGTGCATATCCACGTGCATGTGTGTATGTGTGCTTGTATGTCTACATGTCTGGTTGTGGGTGTGTGTGTGCTTATGTGTGCATGAGTTATGTGTGCACCGATGTATGTGTGTGTATGATGCTGTGTGTGTTCATGTTTGTGCTTCTATGCATATTTTTAAGTGTGAATGTGTGTACATGTGCGTGTTTGCATGTGTGTGGGTGTGCACACATGTGCATGTGTGATTGGGTGTGTGTGCATGAATACTTGTATTTTTGTGTGTAAATGTGCATGTGTGATTGAGTGTTTCAATGTGCATATGTGTGTGCTTGTGTGTGTGTATGTCCATGTACACACACATGCATGTCCATGTGCACATGCATTTGTGTGTGCATATGCATTTGTATATATGTTTATGTGCATATGTGTGTGTATTTACATTTGTATGTGTGTGTACAGATGAGTTTCTGTGTGTATGTGTGCATGAATGTGTGGGTGCATGTGTGTATGCGTGCATGTTTGTGTGTGTATAAGAATATTTGTGTGTTTGTGCTTGCATGCAAGCACGTGCATGTGTTCATGTGCATGCATTTGTGCATATGCATGCATGCATGTGTGTGCATGTAAGAGCATGCATGTATGTGTTGTGCTTATGATCATGAATGTGCACATGTGCATGTGCATGCATGTTTTGGTGAATGTGCATGTTTGTGTGCATGTGTGTGTATCATATGTGTGTGTGGGTGTGTGTGTGTATGTGCTTATGTGTGTGTATGCTAGTTGCTTGCTAAGCATGTGTGCATGTGTTTGCATGCATAAGTATGCATCATGTGTGTGTGTGTGTGCATGTCAATGTCCAAGCATGTGCATTTGTATGGATGTGCATGTGTGTGACCATGTCCGTTATCCTATGCAAGTGTGTGCTAGTTGTTGTGCATGTGTGTCCATATGATTATGTGTGCATCTACATGGGGGTGTGCTTGTGTGTGTACATGTGTTGTTACGTATGTGTGTCCATGTGTGTGTCTATGAATGGGCTTGTGTGTATGTGACTATGCATGGGCATATGTGTGCTTGCATGAGTATATATGTGTGTGTGCAATTGTGCGCACATGCACATATGTGTGTGTGCATGTATGTATGTCAGTGAGGGTGAGTCTATATATGTTTGTATGTGTGTTCTTATGCATTTATATGTGGGTGTGCTTGTGTATGTGTCTACTTACATGTGTGTCACAAGTGTGCATGTTTGCTTACGTGTGTGCATATTCATGTGTATATATGTGTGTGTGTGCATGAGTGTGCATGCATGAGTGAGTGTGTATGCGCATGTGATCGTTCATGTATGCATACAAGTGTGTCTGCACATATGGTTATGTGTGTGAGTGTCTGTGTGTGGGTTCGTGAAGGTCTACATGTGTGCATGTATGTGTAGATATATGTGCTCTTCTGTGTGTGTAGGGATGGGGAGTGCATGCATGGGTTTGTGTTATGAATGTGTGCAAGAATGTGTATGTGTGTGTGAATGTGTGTTGGCATGTGTGTATTCACATGCCTATGTGTATGCACACATCTATGACCATGTGCATGTGTGTATGCATGTGTGTATACATGTGTGTATGTTTACATGTGTTTGTGTGTATATGTTTATGTGTGCATATGTGTATGGGTGTATGAGTTCATGTTTGTATGCATGTGTGTGTATGAGTGCACATGTGTTTTTATGCTTAAGTGTAGGAATGTGCACGTGTGTGTATGCATGTGTATGTGTGTATTTGTGTTCATTTAGGTGTGAACATATGTGTGCGTGTATGTGCATATAAATGTGCAGGTGTGTGTGTGTGTGCATACATGTGCACATATGCATGTTTACATGTGTGTATGTGTGTGAATGCATGCATGTTTGTGCTTATATTTGTGTGCATGACTATTAATATGTGTGTGTGTGTGTGTGCATGCATGTGCATGCACACATGCATGTGTGAACAGGCTTGCATTTTTTTGTGTGGGTTTGCATGTATTTGTTTATTAGTGCATACATGCATGTGCATGTGCGTGTGTGTGTGCATGTGTTTATGTCTGTTTATGTGTGTGTGCTTGTGCGTGCATGCATGTGTACGTGTGAATGCGTATGTTTGTGCATGTGTGTACATGTTTTTGTGTACTTGTGCATATGTGTCACTATATGTGTGCATGTATGAATATGAGCCAACTTTTGTTTGTTTGTGGCTATGCATGTGCATGTTCTTGCTTGCAAATGTGCATGTGTGTGTGTTCTTATGTGTATGTGTGCATATATGTGTTGCCTGTGTTGTTATTTGTGTATGTGTGCATGTGTATATGTGATTATCTGTGAATGCACGCATGTGTGAATGTGCATCTGTGTGTGCCTTTGCGTGTGCATGTGCGTGAGTGACTATGCATTTATGTGCATGTTTGGGGGAAAGTGCATATGTGTGCATGTATTCTTACATGAGTGTATATGTAAGTTTGTACATATGTGTGGGGTTGACTGCATGTGTATTTGCATGCATATGTGCGCACGTGCACGTGCCAGTGCATGTTTGCTTATGTGTGTACCTGTGTCTATGCATTTGCTTGGGTGTGTGTAAGCATGTGTGTGCATGTGCATGTGTGTGTGCATGCATGTATGCAGTTGCATGTGTGGGTATATGCATGTGACTGTGCATTAGTATGTATGGGTGCATGTGTGTGTACGTGTATGCCTATGTGCATACATATGTGTATGTGTGTGTGTGCATGCACATGTGTGTGTTTTAGCTTTGGTACATGTGTGTGTGCTTGTGCACATGTGCGTTTTATTGTGTGCATATGTGTGTCTGATTTGAGTGTGTACATGCATATGTGTGTGTGTGCATTTATGTTTGTGAGTGCATTAGTATGTGGGTGTGTGCATGCATGCATGTGTGTATGTGTGATGTGTGTTTATATGTGTGTAGGTACATGCATGTGTGTGTGCTTATGTGTTAGCTTATATGTGTGTGTGTGTACCTATATAGGTATGTGTGCATGTATGTGTGTGCATATGCATGTACATGTGCAGGTTGGCAGCGTGTGCATATGCGTGCATGTGTATGCATATGGGTGTATGTTTGCATATGTGTGAGCAAGTGTGTAAGCATGTGTGTGCGAGTATGTTTGCACTTGGACATGTGGGTATGTGCATTTTTGCATGCGTCGACGTGTTTAGGTGTGTGCATATGTGTGTGTATTTCTTTGTGCATGCATATGTGCATGTGTGCCTATGCATGCACATGTGTGTGTTTTTTCTTTTGTGCAAAGGTGCATCCACACACTTGTACATGTGCATTTTATTGTCTACATCTATGCATATGTGCATGTGATTTGAGTGTGTGCATGTGCATATGTGTGTGTGCACATGTGTATATGCGTGTGTATGTGTTTGTTTATATATGTGTGTTTATGTGCATGTATGCATTAGTGTGTGTGTGTGTGTGTGTGAAAGCGTACACATGTATATGTGTGTGCATGATCATGTGTGTGTGCATGGGCATGTGCATATGTGTGTGTATTCTTATGTGTAAGCTTGTATGTGCGCATGCATATGCACTTGTGCAGGTGTGTGTATCTATGTGTGCATGTCCATACATGTTTGTGTACATGTGTTTGTGTTGGTGTGCATGTATGTGTATGGGTTTGTCTATGCATGTTTGTGTGTGCACTTGAGAGTATGTGTGTACATGCATGTGTCTATGCACATGCATGCGTCTATTCACATGCATGCATCTATGCACATGCATGCGTCTATGCACATGCACGTGTGTGTCTGTGTGTGTTCGCATGGATGTGCGAGAGTGTGTGTGCTTGTATTTGTGCATATGTGTGCTTGTATTTGTGTATGTGTGTGTGCATCCACACATGTACGGATGTGTGTGCATGGGAGCATGCCTATGTATGTGTGTCAGCATGTGTGTGTGTGCATAGGTGGATGCATGCATGTGTTTGTGTACAAGTGTGTGTGTGTACATGCATGCATGTGCATGTGCATGTGCATGTGTGAGTTCCTGTGTGTATGTACATATGTGTGCATTTGCATGCATATGTTTATGCATGTATGTGTGCCATTATTTGTCTTTGTGTGCATGTGTGTGTGCATGCATGTGCTTCTGAATGCATGTGCAGGTTCATGTGTTTGCATTGCTACGTGTGTGCTTGTATGTGTATATGAGCGAGTGGATTTGCTTTTGTGAGCATGTGCGAGAGAGAGATTGTGCACATGTCTGCATGCCCATGCATACTTATGTGCTTTGTGTATGCATGTGCATTAGTGTGTGCATCCTGGATGTGCATTTATGTTTGTGTGTGTGTTCACATTCATGTGTGTGTGTGGGTGTGTGCATGCATGCAAGTATACGTGTGTGTGTATGTGTGTATGTACATGTGTTTGTGTTCATGTTTGTGACTTTATGTGTGCATCCATGTGTTTGTGTGCCTGTGTGCATGTGTGTGTGTGTGCTTGCGATTGCGTGCATAGAAGTGCGAATGCATTTATGTGTGGATGCATGTATACTTGGGTTTTTATGAGTTCTTGTGTGTGTCTGGGTGGGTGCATAGTGCATGCATTCGTGCATGTGTGAACATGTGTGTGTGGGTGTGTCTGTGTGTTTGTGTATATGCATGGTATGTGCATGTATGTGCTATGTGTTTGTGCAAGTTTGCTTGTGCTATGTGCATGTGAACTTGTGTGTGTGTGTACACATGTGCACGTCAAGACATGTGCATGTGCATGTGTGCTTTGTATGCATGTGTGCATGTGTGCTTTGTATGCATGTGTGCATGTGTGCATGTGAGTGCAATTATGCATATGTGTGGGTGTGGGTATGTGTATGAGCATCTACATACTTGTGTGTGCATGTGCATGTATGATTGTGCATATCTGTGTACATGTGTGTGTGTGTGAGTTATTCTAGTGTGTGTGCATTTTGGTTGTGTTTGTGCATGTACATGTGTGTGTGTGTTTGAGCATGACGTGTATTTTTTTGCACATGTGTTAATATGTGTGTGTGCTTGAGCCTGTGCATGATTCTGTGTGTGGATATGCATGTCTGTGTGCATCCAAGTTTCTATATATGTGTGCACATATACATGTGTGTGATTCTGTGGTTATACAGGAGTTCATACATGTGTTTGTGTGTGTGTGTTTGTGTTTGTGTAAGTGTGTGTGTAGGTGCATGCAAGTGTATACATGTGAGTGTGTTTTTGTGAGTTTGTGCTTGCATGAGTGTGTGTGTGCAAGTGTGTATGTATGTTTATGTGCATGTGTATGAGTGTGTGTGTGCACATGTGTGTGCATGTGAGTGTGTGTGCATGTGTGTGCATCTATATGTGCATTATTATTTGTTTATGTATGTATGCCTTTCTATGTGGATGCATGCATATGCATGTATTATTGTGCATGTGTAGGTTTGCATGTCTGCTGGCTATGCATGTGCATGTATGTGTTTTTTTTTAGCGAGTGGTTTGTGTTTGTCTTCATATGTATGAGTGTTTGTGCACTTGCATGTAGACACTCATGGGTGTGTGTATGTGTATGCATGTATCAGTGTGTGTGTGTGCATGCATACATTTGTGAGTTTGTATGCATGTGTGTGTGTTGGCATACATGTGTGTGTGCACATGTTTGTTCCCCTGAGTGCACAAGCGTGTGTGTGTGTGTGTGCATGCATGTGAGTCATTGGGTGTGTGTGTGTACACATGTGCAATATGTGTGTGTGTGTGTGAACATTTGTGCTCTTATGCATATGTTTTTGGATTTGTTTATACTCCTTTGTATGAATGTGTGTCTATATGTGTGTGCTTTTATGCCAATCTATGTGTGTGCGTGTGTGAGAGCAAGCACGTGTGTGTGCCTATACATATGTATATGCCCATATGTGTGTGCATGTTACATGAGTTCAAGCATGTGTGTGCGTGCATGTGCATTTGTGTGTGCATGTGTGCATGTGTGCATGGTTGTGTGTCTGGATGTGTGTTTGCACACGTATGTGTGTGTATGAGTGTGCGTGTCTATTTGTGTGCATGTGCATGCATGTGTGCAGGTGTACATGTGTGATTGTGTGTATGTAAATGTGGGTGTTTGCATGTTTGCAAGCTTGTGTATGCATGTGTGCCTTTGCAGGTGCATGTTTGTGCATGTGTTTGCATGTGCATGTGCATTGGTGTGCACGTATGTGTAAGTGTGTGTTTGTGTGTGTGCATATGCATGTGAGCATGTGTGCAAGAGTTTTCATGGGTTTGTGCATGTCTTTGTTTGTGTTTGCACATGTGTATTGGTGTGATTTCATGTATATGTGCATGTGTGCATGTGTGCATGTGTGCATGTGATCTTTTGTGCACGTATATGTACATGTGTGAGCATGCCCGTGATTGTATGCATTTACATGTATGTATGTGTTTGTGTTTGTGTTTTCATGCATGTGTGTGTGTGTGTGTTCCTGTGTGTGTTAGTGCGTATGTATGACATATGTTGTGTGTGCATATGCAAATTTGTGCATATGTTTGTGCGAGTTTGTGCAAGCAAACATGTGTGTGCATGTGTAAGCATGCATTGTGCATGCTTGTGCATGTGTGTTTGTGTGTGTGTTTGCTCATGTGATTGTGTGTGATCCCACATGTGTGTGTGTGTATCAATGCATATGCATTTTTGTGTGCATGTGTTAGTGCATGTGTGAGTTCATGATCATGTGTGTGTGTGTGTGCTAGTGCATGTGCATGCATTTGTGTGTATGTGATGTTTGATCATGTATGTGTGTTCTTGTGCATGTGCTAAAGTGCATGTTCATATGTGTAAATATGTGGGTATGTGTTTACATGGCAACACATGTGCGTGTATGTGTGTGTGTGTGTGTATGTGGAAGTGTTTGTGTGTGTGTGTGTATGTAGAAGTGTTTGTATGTGTGTGTGCTTGTGTGTATTTGTGCTTGTAAGTGCATACATGAGAGCTATGTGTGTGTGCACGTGTGTATTTGCATGTGTTCTTGTGTGTGCATGTGTATGTGTGTGCATGCATATCTATACATGTTTGTGCATGTGCATTTGTATGTGTGTGCATTGTCTTGTAAGTGCTTTATGGTTTTATGTGTATATGCTTAAGCATGCACATGTTTGTATGCATTTGTTTATTTGTTTGTTTGTGTGTGTGCACGTGCATATGTGTGTATTTATGTGTGTGTGTGTGTGGGTGTCCGTGCATGTGTATAGAGGTGTTTGTGTGTGTGTGTGGATGTGTTTTGTTGTAAATGTGTACGTATATATTTGTTCATATGTTCTTGCATGTGTGTGTGGGTGGGCATACATGTGTGAATATGTTCATGTTGGTACATGCATGGGTTTGGGTTTGTACATGGGTGCTTATGCGTGTTTCTTAGCATATATATGTGTGTATGTGTGTGTGCATGTTCTTGCATGCATGTGTGCCTATGGCATTTTTTGTGTATGCTTGTGTACACTTTGGTGTGTTGACATGGGTGTGTACTATGTGCACATGCAAGTGTGGCTATGCATGTGTGTAGGTGTGTGTGTGTGGAGCATGTGCATGCATTTTGTGTATATATGGGTGAATCCATGCTTGCACACATAGTTGTAGATGTGTGTGAGTGATCAGGTTGTGCACGTGTGCATCGACACTTTGTGTAAATAGTGTGAATGTGTTCATCCAAGCACGTGCGCACGTGTGCATGTGTGTGGGTTAGTCTTTGAGTGCATGTATATTCATGTGTGTGCATGCGTAGTGTGTGAGATGAGCATGCATTTGTGTGTGGATGTGCATGTGTGTGGAGTGTGTGAGTGTGTTTATGCATACATGTGTATGCATGTGTGCATTTGAGTCTTTTTATGTGTGTGCATGTATTTGCAAGTGCAAGTGTATGTGTGTGCATGCATGTAGTTGTGCTTGTGTGTGTGTGCATGTTTTTATTTGTATTCATGTGTAAGGCTATCTACATGTACATTTGGGGTGTGAATCTATGCATGATTATGTATGTGTGCATGTGTGCGTTTGCATTTATGCATGTCTGTATGTGTGTATGTAATGCTTATGTGTGCATGTGTGTGTGTGTGTGTTTGGGTGGGTAGGTGTAGGTGTGGGTGTGTAGGTGTTTGTGTGTGCTTGAGTGTCTGTGTGTAAGGGAGTGGGGTCTATGTGTAAGCGGAGTGGGGTCTGTGTGCATTTATGTATGTGTGCATGTGTCTGTGTTTGTGTGTTGTGTGTGTGTGAGTGTATGCCTATTTGTGTCTATGCAAACATTTGTGTGTGAATGTGCTTGCATGTGCACGTGTGTGTTGGTGTATGTATGTGTGTGTTGTGTTTGCATGTGTGTGTACTACTGTGCACATATAAGTATATGTGTATGAGCAAGCATGCATGTGCATGTGTCTATGTGTGTGTTCGTGTGCATGTTTGTGAGCTATGTGTGTGTGCTCATGAGTGTGTGTATCAATATATATGTGCATGCATGTATGTGTTAGCATGCATGTGTGCATGCATCTTCCTTTATGTTTTTATTTGTTTGTTTGTGATGCATGCACGTATGTGTGTGTGTGTGCATGTTTATGTGTTGTTGCCCTTGTCTTTATGTTTATGTGTGTGTGGGTGTCTATGTGCATGTGTGCTGTGCGTGTGCCTGTGTGTGTGTGCATCTATGCATGTGTGATTGAGTCATATGTGTGAGCAAATGGTGTTTGTGTGTGTCTACAAGTGTGCATTCATGCATATATATATCTGTGTGTGTGCATGCATGTGTGTGTGTGTGTGTACGAGTGCTTGTGCACACATGTGTATCTATGTACGTGTCTATCCATGTGTGATTGTGCAAGTGCGAGTATGTCTGTGTGCATGTGTTTGTGCTTATGCACAGGTGTGTGTGTGTTTACACGTATGTGTGTTTGTGTGTATATTTGTGCTTAAGTTTGTGTTTGTATAGACATATTTGTTTATGTTTGTGTGTTCATGTCTACATGTGGTGAGATGTGCATGCATGTGCATGTGTGCCTATCTACATGTGTGTGTACGTGTGGTTGTGTGTTTGCAAGTGTTTGTGTGCATGTGCATGTTTATTTGTGTGTGCATGCACATGTATGAGAATGTTTGTGCATGTGCATGCCTATGTGTTTATGTGTTTGTGTGCTGTGTGTGTCTATGTTGGTGCATGCATGCAAATGCCTACAATTGTGTTCATTTGTGTATATATGGGCATGTGTGTGACGACTTGTGTATGTGTGTGCACCTATGTGTAAGTGTTATTGTGTGCGAGCGTGTGTGCGTGTGCAGATGTGTGTGTGTATTCTTATATTTTTAATGTGTGCATGTGTGTGCATGTGTGTGTACATATGTTCATGTGTGTATGCATGTGTGTGTGTGTATGCTCTTGTGTGCATGTGCATGTGTAAGTATGAGTTTGTGTGCATGTTTACATGTATGTATGTACATGTGTGTGTGCTTTGTGTGCATGTGCATGTGTATTTGTACATGTTTGTGTGCATGTGTTTGCACATGTATATGTTTTCTATGTGTGTGCATGGCACTTATGTGTGTTGTATGCACTGTGTGTGTGTTGTATGCACTGTATGTGCTTGTGTCAATACATGTGCATGTGTGTAGGTGTGTGTGTGTTGTGTGCACATATGTGTGTACATCTATGTTTGTGTGTGTTCATGTTTGTATGTGCTTGTGTGTGTGTGCATTTGTAAGCATGTGTGTATGTGTACATGTGTGTAGAAGTGCACATGCACATATGTGTTTTTGTGTGTCTACGTATGTGTGCTTGTGCATACACATGTGTAGTGCATGTTGTCTATATGTCTATTTGAGTGCAAGTGTTTACGTTCACTTGTATGTGTGTGGGAGGTGTGTGTGCATGGCTTGTGCATGTGCATGTGTGTGTGTGTGCATACTCGTGTGTGAATGTATGTGCATGGCATGCATGTGTGTGTTCATGTGTATGTTGCATATGATTCTATATGTGTGTTAATGTGTATGTTTGTGTTTACATCTATGTGTATGTGTGTATGCATGCATGAGTGTATCTGTGTGCATATGTGTGTGAAAATGTGTGTGCATGTCTGTGAGCCTACAAGTATGCCTTGTGTGTGTGTTGATGTTCTTCTATGAGCATATGCATGTGCATGTGTGTGTATGTTTATGTGCATGTAAGTTGCATGTGTATATGCATTTGCATTCATGTTTTTGCATGTGTGTGCACGTTTGCTTAGGTGTACATGTGTATGTGTGTGTATGGGTGTAGTTTGGAATGTGTGTATGTGTGTCTTTACATGAGTATATATGCATGCCTATGCATTGAATGTGTGTATATGGGTATGTGCATGTTTGTGTGCTTGTGTACCTTTGTGCATGTATGTGTGTGTGTGTGTGCATGTATTCGTGCCTCTATCTGTGGGCATTGGTGCACATGTCTAAGTGTGTGTGTGTGCGTATGTAATCATGTGTGCATACATGTGCATGTCTGTGTGGACGCTTGTGTGTATCATTACATGTGTGTGTGCGTTTGTCTTTGTGCTTGTGTGTGAGTGTGTGCATTTGTGTGTGTGTGCATGTGCGTTTGTCTATGTGTGTGTGCATCCAAAAGTCTGTGTGTTTGTATGCATGTACCTCTATGTTTGGGTTTGTGCACTTATTTCTATGTCTGGACAAGTGTGGGTCTATGTATGTGTGCATTCTTCTATGTTTATGTTAGTATGGAAGCATGTGTTTGTGCTAGTGTGTGTATAAGCGTGCATGTGTGTGCCTGCATGTGTGCTTGTATGGATAAGTTTGTTTCTCTATGTGCAAGTGTGTCTGTGTGTGTATGCATGCATGTGAATGTTTGTGTATTTTCATTGTGTGTGCAAGCTTATGTGTTTTTGTGTGTGTCTTTGCACATATGGAGGTTTGTACATGTGTGTGTGTTTACTACATGAGCATTTCTACATCTGAGTGTATGAATTCTTGTCGGCGTGAGTGTTCATATGCATGCATATGTGTACACATTTGTGTTGTATGCATTTGCTTGTGCATGCATGTGTGTTTTAGTGTACCTATTTATATGTGTGTACATGTTTTGATGTGAGATCATGCCTATGCGTACATGTGAGAATGTGCATGTGTGCATTTGTGTCTGTGTGCATGTGTGTGAGTGTGTGTGCATCTATGCATTTGTGTGCATGTGAGTGTGTGTAGGTGTGCATGTGTTTTCTTGTTCATTTGCTTGTATGTATATGTATCTTTGTGAGTGTGTGCTTATGTTTATGGGCATGTGCATGTGTGTGCATGTCAGTGTGTATTTACATGCATGCATGAGTGTGTGTACATGTGTGTACATGTGTGTACGTGTATGTATGTGTGTGTTTGTGAGTGTTTGTGGATGCAAATGTGCTTGTGTGTGTCTTTATGTGTGCATGTGTATGCATGCTTGTGTGTGTCTATCTATGTATATATTTGTGTGCATGTGTGCATGTATAAATATTTGCATGCTTCTATGTTAGAGTGTATGCATGTGTCTATGTGCATGTGTGTGCCTACGTGTATGCATGTGTGTGTGTGTGTGTGCATGCTTGGTTATATGCTTAAGTGTATTGTATGTGTGTGTGTGTTTGTGTGTGTGCATTTGCATGCAAGCATTCATGTGTGTGTGTATATGTATGTGTGTGTCTTTGTGTTTATGCAAGAGTGTCAGTGTTTGCATGCATTTAGCTATATGTGTTTGTGTAATTTTGTGCTTATATGTGTGCAAGTGTGTCCCAATGTGTATGTTTATGCATGTATATGTACATGTATGTGCATGAGTTCATGTGTGTGCGTACTAATGCATATATATATATATATATATATATATATCTGTGTGTGTGTGTGTGTGCTAGAATGCTTGTGCATGTGTAAGTGTGAGTGCACATATGTGTATGTGTGTGCATGTTGGTGTTTGTGCATGCATGTGAGTGTGCATGTGTGTGCATGTGTCTATGTCTATGTGTGTGCCTTTGTGCGCACATGGAACTATGTGCATGTGCATGCATATGAGTTACATGTGTGTGACAATGCATGTGCATTTGTATGTGTGTGCGGGTGCATGTGGATGCATAAATGCATATGACCTTGTATACATGCATGTGTGCATTCTTATTTGTGAGTGTTTGTGTGTGAGTGTGAGCATGTGCGTATGCGTGTGTTTGTGTGTGTGCATGCCTGTGTCATTGTGTGTATACATTAATGTGTGAATGCATATTTTTGTATGTGCATGTGCATTTGTACAAGCATGTGTGTGTGTCTATGCATGTGTGTTTACATGTGCATCTATGTGAGTTTGTATGTGTGTGCCTAGTCATTTGTGTGTATGCCATTGCATGTTTGTATGCGTGCGAGCTTCTGTATTTGTATGTTTGTGCATGTGCATGTGTTTATGTCTTTGGGTACATTTATACATCTATGATTTTGTTTATTTGTGTGCACGTGCATTAATGTGTCGGTGCTGGCGTGAGCGAGCGTGGGTGTATGTGCATGGGTGTGTGTACTTATGCATGTGCATGTAAGTTCATGTATGTGTGTGTTTGTGTGCATATGTGTGTGTGTGAGTGCATGTGCATATTTTTACTTACATTTATGTGTGCCAACATGTTTGTGTGAGCACCTGTGGGTCTATGTGCTTACCTGCATGTGTGTTTGTGTATTTATATGTCTGTGTGTGTTAGTGTGCCAATATGTGCTAATGTGTGTAGGTTTGTGTGCATGACTTTTTCCGCATGTGTGTGTGTGTGCACATTTATGTGCTTCTACATGTGTGCACGTGTTCATATGTCTGTGCTGATAATGTGTGTATAATAGTGTGTGTGCTTGTGATTTAGGTGTGGGTGTGTGCATGTGTATGCTCAAGCACAAGTGCATATGCCTGTGTGCATGTGTGCATATGTGTGTACATCTATGTGCATCTATGTCTGTGTGTGCGTGTTTTTGTTTGTTTGTGTGTGTGTGTAGGTGTAGGTGTGGATGTGTGTGTGCTGGTGTGCACAAGTTTGTGTACACATGCAAGTATGTATGGGTGTGTCCATATGTATGTAGTCCAAGAGTTCATGTGCGTGTGTGCATTTGTATGCATGTGTGGGGAGAGTATGTGTGTGCATTTGCACACATGTAAGTGTGTGTGTTAGCATGCATGCATGAGTGCATGGGTGAGTGTGTGTGTGTGTATGAGCATGTACGTGTTCACACATAGACGTGTGTCTGCACGTGTGTATGTGTGTGTGCCTCCATGTATACGATTGTGCACATGTGTGTGCATGTGTGCATGCTTGTGTGTGTACGTGTGCGCTTGCATGCATGTGTCTGTGAGTGTGAGTGTACTCATACGTGCACATATTTTTGTCCACATGTTTATGTGTGCATGTGTTAGTGCACATGCTTGTGTGTATGTGTGCATGTTTGTATGCTTGCCTACATGCATGCATATATGTGTGTATGTGTGTATATAAGTGTGTATGTTTATGCATGTGTGTGCATGCACATGTGAGTGTATGTGCATGCATTTGCATGTGCATGTGTGAGCTTTTTTATGCATAAGTCTATATTTTCTTGTGTGTGTAAGAGGGTGCACGTGTGTGTTTGTATTCTTGTGTGTGTTGGTATGCATGTGTGTGCTTGTAATTGTGAGTGTGCACATATGTATGTGTGTGTGCATTTGTTTATGCATGTGTGTGCGTGTGCTTGTATATGCACATGTGTATGTGTGTGTGCGCTTGTGTCTATATGTGAGTGCTTGCATCTATGTGTACATGTGCATGCATAGGCATGTGGTGTGTGCATATTTGTCCACATTCATATTGTGGGTCTGTGTGTGTTTGTTTGTGCAAGTAGGTGCATGTGATCCATGTTCATATGTGTATGCATATGTGCGTATTTGCTTGTGTTTGTGTGTCTTCCTACGTGTGTGTATGTGTGTGTGTGTATGCATACGTATGTGTGTGAGCAAATTACTGTGTCTTTGCATGCATGTGTGTTCATGTGAGAATACATGTGTTTGTATATGTGCTTGTGTGTGTATATGTGCATGTGCATGCATGTGTGAGTTTGAGGTTTTGTGTATGTTTGCAAGCATGTGCTAGTGTATGCATTCATATGTGGGTGATAACATGTGGTTTTGTGTGCATGTGAGTGTGTGTGTGCATGCATGTGTGTGGGTGTGTGTATGTTTGTTCATGTGTGTGTCTTTACAGGTGCATATGTGTGCATGTTTGAGTGCATGTGTGCATGCACATATTCATGTGTATATGAGTGGATGTGTGTGCATGGGTACGTGCATGTCTGCACGCACATATTCATGTGTATGTGAGTGCATGTGTGCATGTGCATGTGTGTGTATGGGTACGTGCATGTATGCACGTGTGTGCGTGCATGTTTGTGACTGTATGTTCTTATGTAAGTGTTTGTGTGCATGTGTGTTTGCATGTACATCTGTGTGTGTTCATGTGTCTATTTCTACATGTGCATGTGCACATATGTGTGTGTATGCATCTCTAACCATGACCATTTGTGTGTGTTTGTGTGTTTATGTGCATGTGTGTCTACACATGTAAGTGTGTATGTGTTTGTGTGGGTATGTGTGTGCGTGCCTACATATGTGTGTCAATGTGCATGTGTGCACATTTTTTATGTGCTTATGCACATGTGTGCTTTTGTGCATGTCAATGTGTGTGCACATCTATTCAAGTATATGTGCATGCATGCATGTGTTTGAGTGTGTTTGTGCATGCATTTTTCCATGTGTATGTATGTATTTATGCTTGTGCATATGCATAGGTGTGTGTGCACATATGTGTGAGTATCTATGTGTGTGTGGATATGTGCATATGGGTGTGCTCATGTATGAGTGTGTATGTGTGTTTGCTTATGTGTGTCCATGCATGTATGTGTTTATGTGCATGTGTGTGTGCATGTGTGTGCATGGGTGCATGCATACATGTATGTGCATGTGTACATATGTGTGTGTGTATTTATATACATGTATGTATGTATGTATGTTTGTGTGGGTAGTGCATGTGTGTATTTGGGTGTGTGTGCATAAATGTGTTTCTTTACGCATATGTGCATGTGTGTGCATGTATTTACATGTGTAGGCATAAGTGTGCTTATGGGTATGTGTGATCATGTCTATGCATGTTAGAATGTGCGTGTGTGTACATGTGTGTATGTGTATATGTATGCATGCATAAGTGGAAGAGAGTGCATGTGTGTGCATTTATGTATGTGTGCATATATGTGTGCATGCATTTATGTTTTTACATGTTTATGTGCATATGTATGTGTGTGCATGCTTATGTGTGAGTATATTTGTTTGTGTGTGTGAATGCATGTATACGTGGGTGTGCACGTGCATGCATGTCTCCATGCTTGTGCATAAGTAGGTGTGTATTTGTGCATGCATGTGTGTGTGTGTATGCATGTATGTTAGTCTACAGGTGTGTCTGTGTGCCTCTATGTTAGTGTGTTCATTTTTCTATGAGTGCTTCTGCCTATGCATGTTTATGTGAGTGCATGTGTAATTTTCTACGAGTTCTTATGCACGTGCTGTGCTTTGTGTAAGTGTATAGTCATGGTTGCACATGTTCTTTTATGTGAGTGTGCATATGTGTGCGTGTGTGTGAGCACATTTGCATGTTAGCATGCTTGTGTGTGTGTTTTTTTGTATGCATGTGTCTATATTTGCATGTGTGTGTGTGCATGTGTATGATTTTGCATGTGTGTCTAATTGTGTTTGCGTCTGTGTCAGCATGCAAGTGTGTGCATGTATGTGGATGTGCTTTTGTTTGTGTGCATTTGTATTTGTGTGAGCCTATGTGTGTATATGTGCTTGTGTGAGTATGCATAAGTGTAAGTGTTTGTGTGTGCATGAGCATATTCATGTGTGTGTGCACGTGTTTGTGTGTGTTTGTATGTATTTGTGTGCAGTACATGTGTTTGAGTGCTTGTGTGTGTATGTGTGTGGGTGTGTTGCTTGTACATCTTTATGTATAGTTGTGTGTTCATGAGTTCTTAAGCATGTGTGGGTGGACAAGTACATGTGTGTATGTATTTGTGCACATGTGCATGCATTCTTACATGTGCATAGTCATGCATCTATGTGCATGTGTGCACCTGTGTGCGTGTGTGTGTGTGAGAGTGTGTATGGTGTCCATGTGCATGTGTGTGTATGTGTATGTGCGTGTTTGTGTCTATGTCTACATGAGTGTGTTTGTGTGTGTGTATGTGCGCATGAGCTAGTGTATACATGTACATGTATGCATGTGTTTGTTTGCATGCATGTGTGCTAGCATGTTTGTATGTGGAAGTTTGTGTGCAAGTGTCTATGAATGTGAGTGTACGTACATGCATGCATGTATGCATGTGTGTGCATGTGTGTCCTTGTGTTTATATGCATGTAGGTGTGTGCAGATGTGTACATGAGCTTGTGCATGTGCATGCATAAATGTATGTGGCTGTGTGTGCATGTGTCTATGTGTACATGTTTGTATATGAGCATGCAAGAGTGTGTATGTATGTCTGTGTGCAATTGTGTGTGTTTGTGTATATGTGTGTGTGTGTGTGTGCTTGTATGCGTGTGTACGTTTTTGCATCTGTGTGTATGTAAGTGGGTTTGTGTATGTGTGTATGCACACATGAGTAGGTGTTTGCATTTGTGTGCATGCATGTGTGCTTCTGTGTAGATCTTTGTGTTTGTGCCAACGTATTTGTGTATGAATGTATTTGTGTAAGTGTTTGTACATCTTAGTGTGTGTGCATGCATGCATAAGTGCGTGTGCATGAATGTGTGTGCGTGTGTTTGCATGTCTGTGTGCATGTAGGTATGTGCATGCATACATATGTGCATGTGAGCTTGTGCATGTGTGTGCATATATGTATGTGCCTATGTGTGCATGTGTGTGTGTTTGTTTATGTATGCATGAACATGTGTATATGAGCATGTAAGAGTGTGCATGAAAGTGCATGTGTATTTGTGTGTGTGCATTTGCTTTTGTGAGTGTTTATGTATGCATGCGTGTGTGTGTGCATATGTTTGTTTGAATGAGCATGCACATGCATGTGTGTTTGATTTAGAGTGTGTGTTTGTGTCCTTGTGCATGTGTACATGAAGGCTTAAGTGTATGTGTGTGTGTAGGTGTTTGGTCGTACGTGTGTGTTCATATGTGTTTGTTAGTTCTTGTGCGTGCGTATGTATGCAAGCATTCGTGCATTTGTGCATACTTGTTTGCATGTGCACAAGCATGTGTGTGGTTAAGTGTATGTGCGTGCACAAGTATGTGTGTTTGTGTGTGCATGTATGTGTTCATATGTGCATGCATGTGTTTTTGAATGTGTGTGTGTTTGTGTGTAGGTGTGTGCATGTGTGTATGTTATATGTGCATGGGTTCATTACTTTGCGAGTATGAAAGTGTGTGGGTGTGTGTGTTAGTGGGCGAATGTGTGTTTGTGCATTTGTGTGTATGTATGTACGTGTATGCATTTGTATGAGAGTGTGTGTATGTGTGTGTTTGTGTATATAAGTGTGTTTGTAGGTTTTTAATTTGTGCATGCATCATGCTTCTATGGATGTGTACAACTATACATGTGTTCATGTGCACGTGCATACATCTATATGCATGTGTGCATATGCATACATTTGTGCATGCATGTATGTTCATGTTTGTGTAAGTGTGTATATTTGTGTATATATTTGTGTGTGTATGTGCATGTGCATGTGTGTGTGTACTTGTGTGTATATGTGCATGCTTTTCTTTATGCATGTGTATGTGTGTGTGCAAGTATGTGAGGGTGTGTGTGTGTGCGTGCGCATGATTTTGTGTGTGTGGGTATGCATGTGTATATGTGTGTGTGTGTGCACATGTATTTGTGTACATGTAGGTGTGTGTAGGTGTAGGCATGTATGCATGTGTGCTTGCCTTTGTGTGAAAGTCTACATATGCACTTGAGCTCATGTGCATGTGTGCATGTTTACATGTGTGTGTGTGTGTGTGTCAATATGTGTATGCATGTGGTTGTGTTGGTGTACTTGTGAGTGTGTACATATGAACATGCATGCATGTCTGTCCATGTGTGTATATTTATATGTGTACGCATGTGTGGTCATCTGTCTTGTGCATGCTTGTGGATGTGTGTGCTCACAAGCACATGTGTGCATGCTCAAGTTTATTTCCATGTGTGCTTGAATGTGTTTCTTCTTGTTTGTGCATGTGCATGTTCTTGCATGTGTGTGTGTGTGTGTATGTGTGTACATGTTGGTGTGGGTGCATGTCAATCAATGTGTGTCTGGGTGCATATCAATGCATGTGTATGTGAGAATGTACACTTGTGAGCATATACATATGTGTGTGCCTATATGCATGTGTTTGTGAGTGCATTTGTATGTGTGCACATGTGTGTGCGGGATGGTGAATGTTGGTGTGAGTGTGTGCGTGCATGTGTGTGTGGGTAGGTGGGAGGGGTGAATGTTGGTCTTTGTGTATATATGTGGGTGTGTGTGCAAGTGTATGTGTGGGCACGTGCATACATATTTTTGTGAGTGTCTTTGTGTGCTAGTATGCATGTATATAGATTTGTGGGTGCATGTGTGTGTGTCTACATGCATTCTTTTGTGTGTGTCTTTATAAGTGTGTACATTTTCTAACATGTTTGCGAGTGTATTCGTGTGTGTGTATGGGAGTGTTTATTTTTGTATGTGTGCTTGCAAGCATGTATGTCTACATGTGCTAGTGTTTGCATGTATATGTGCGTGGGTGTGTGTATGTATGTGTGCATATGTATATGTGGATGTGCATATATGTGCATATGTTTGTGAGCCTATGCTTGTTTGTGAGCCTTGTGCTTGTGCATGTGCATGTGTATGAGTGTGCGTGTGCATGCGTGTGTGCATGTGTGTGCATGTGATTATATGTGTGTGTGTGTGTGTGTGTTCATTGGTGCACGTGCATTCTTGGTTGTGCGTAAGGTTGCAAGAGTGGGTGAATGCCAGCATGTGTGCTCGCA
This sequence comes from Vanilla planifolia, assembly GCA_023846275.1. Classification (NCBI taxonomy): domain Eukaryota; kingdom Viridiplantae; phylum Streptophyta; class Magnoliopsida; order Asparagales; family Orchidaceae; genus Vanilla; species Vanilla planifolia. The sequence continues at coordinate 157,589 of JAIUJO010000357.1, forward strand.
TACATGTCCATGTATGCACATGAGTTTGTTTGCTTGTGTCCATGTGTGTGTATTTTCATGTGTGTGTACTTGTGTAGATGTTTATGTGTGTTTCCCTATGTGTGTATTTTCAAGAATTGTTTATAAAAATAATTTTATGTTTGTAGAAAATTTTTATATTCAAATTTATATATAATTTTTAATTCTTTCTAGAAATAATTTTACATTTATATAAAACTTTAATTTATAAATATATTAATCTATAACTTTTTATTAAAAATAAAAAATAGGAATTAAAATGCTACACAAAAAACTTTAAATTGTTTGGTCCAACCTAAAACCAACATCCACCACAAACTAAGGTCATGAAAACTTCATTTTCAAAATAGTTGCAACTTGAGAATTTTCCTGATAGATCATCACCAATCTACTAGCTTTTGTGGGTTCAAGTATATCCTGGGCTATTGTGAGCTCAAACCCAACTTGGTTTTTTTAAGAGATCAAATCAAACTTGACCTTTCACAAATGTCGAGCTATCCAATCCAAAGGAAAAAAAGAAAAATACAGAATTTGAAATTTTATGTAGTAGTAAGACATAGGTATTATTATGAGAAATTTATACTAGTAGAATATGATGCAACCCTTTATTGATATCTCAAAGCCTATTTTATGTTTGTTAGTTATTTCATTCTTAATGATTAGGTATTAATAGAAAAATATTGGTCATAATCTTTAGAATGTGAACCAAAAATTGTTTAAAAAGCTACTTCCAAACTGCATAAAATGTTTTCCAAACGGCTTAAAAAGTATTCTAAAATAGCTATCTATAATGACACATTTAATTGGCTAGTTAATTAGTCATTAGGTAGGATCGACTGGAGTCCTTGAATCAAATCAAGGAAGTTATGGACCCTTAGATCAAAAGTAGTAAAAGTAGATGTGTTATGGATGATTGGATTAAGGAGAATTAGATTTCGACGGTTTGATTAAGTTAAATGAGATATGGATATTTTGATTACTCAACCATAAAATCAGGAATGATCATAGTCGTAGGATTCAAAAATGGATAATTCGAAGCCACACAATTCAAGGATAAATATTTCAAAAGATAGAAACAATAAAGGTCGTTTGATTAAGTTAGATGTGATCTCTGATCATAACGTCGAAGCAAAGTTAATAGACGGGGGAGTTTGCAGCCATCTGATCAGTAATAGAATGATGGAAATTCACCCATTCTTTAGGTTGAGACTTTAGTCCCCATTGCAATAATTGAAAATATTATGCACTTTATAATATTTTGTGTGTATTATATATGGGCCTAATTAGGGCTAGCTCCCCCTAAAGCACTTGGGATTTCATCACCTAGGTGTACACAATGCTTACAAGTTATTTCATGTATGGGTATGACCCAACCCATATGCATACTTGATTTGAGTGCTTTCTAGCTTGATCTTTTGCCTTACCCCATCAAATACAAGATTGCATCGTCACTAACATCAGACTCAACTTGATTTGGTTCTAGCTATCTTGTGACCCAAGGGTTGCAAGTGTCAATGTAGGCTTGCTCAACTGAAGAGCTCTACACTTGAGGATAAGCATCAGATGTGCTGGTACTCTTCTCAGGCTGGTGCAACATTGGTGGTCACGCAACATTGGTGGTCACGCAAATCCTCTCTCAAATCACTTGCATTTTCAATTCCAGCAGCAATATGTTGGTTTGCTTGGAAGACAAGGAATGCGGCACTCTTCTCAGGCACATGCTGTAGGCCAGACAAGTTTCAGTGGGAAGTCCAAATTTTCTTAATTTCTATGTACCACATGCGAGCTGGGAAACTCCTTGGCATTGAAAGTCTCCTTCTTAGGAGACTGGGTCTTATGTAATATTTCTATCAGTAATAAAAAAAAAAAAAAAAAAGTGGTGGTACTCTATTTTTTTATAATTATAAAAATTTTAGCATAATTATTTTTATTTATTTTTTATTTTAAATTTTTTAAAAAATTAACAATTAACTTAACAAAGAATTTTCCAAAGATACATAAGTAGGATTTAAATAAGAAAAGTTTTGATCATTTGAAAAATGGAATTCTATTAGTTTGCTAAATTAAGGAGATGATTGAACAATTGAACGCTAAAATACGATTTAAAATTGGTACAAATAGAGAGTGTTTTTAATCATTGATGCTTACTGAAACCTCTAAGATGCTCTAAAGATCATTAGTTCACCACCTTCAAAGGTTTATGACTTGTTCATTAAAATTAAATTTGATTCATAGTAAATAAGTACATTAAAATAAAATATTAAATATTTATGGCTTGACACATCAAATACATAGGTGACCTAATTCGTGCACTTATGCATGTATATGTGTACATGTTTTTATGTGTTGATCTATGTGTGTATATGTGCAGTGCATGTGTATGTGTGTGTGTGCATATGTGTGAGTGTTTGCTTGTGTAATGGTTGCATGCTTGTGTGTAGTTATTTATTTGTGTGCATGCATGCATGCATGTGTGTGGGTGCATGTTTGTGCATGTATGTTTGTATGTGTGTGTGTGTCGATGTGTGTTAATGTGTGCATGCAGGAGTGTATGTGAAAGTGCCCAATTAAGGATTTGTGGTTTCTTCCTTCATGCCAATAAATATTTTATTCATAGAAAGATAGATCTAGATATAGAAAGCCAATTCCATGTTTGATTCAATTATGTTGAGCCCCCAACTCCTAAAATAATTATGCTACAATGGATGGAAAAAGGTTATAGTACCTAAAGCATTGGAGTGATCCAATGGTTGGGGAGGGGCATAGAAGTGCCTACTACTACACTACACTGCTCTTTGCTCTACACATTGACCTCTTTTTACTATCTGGCGAAATGATGGGGACTTCAATCCTATGATTCATTTTCCCCATCTAAACCCAGGCTAATGGAGCCCTACTTATTAAAGGGAGACAATAGAGCCTTAAGAAGTACTCTAAAGAGGAACATTCTTTGGCCCATCTTCATTCTTTATAGGGCACTCTGACCACATGGAAGAGGGGTAGAAATGGAAAAGACCGAACATGGGAATGAAAAGCAAGCTTTCCTTCCTTTTCGATCATTTTGATAGAGGGTGATGGATAATATGGACAAAAAACTCAATTTTCACTCTAATACCCCTTTTTGTCATTGAGAAGTTCCCCAATGGGGGCTCCCAACCTGGGCCCCAAGTTCCACCAAATAAAGCTAATCAAAGTTCCCTAGAGGGTCCCTACCCCATCTTGAAAATGCTCCTAACCCCTTACAAAGCCATTTATTATCAGTGATCCTAACCTACCCATAACGAGCACCTTTGAGTGGTAAATGAAGTTAGTGAGCCATATGATGGGCAACTTTCTTCTGTGGTTCCTGAGAAGACTCAAACTTTGTGTTACTACCCATTTTGTTTTGGGGGTTGTCCCTTTCATTCAGTTTTATTTTAAATGCTTAATGAAAAGATTGTTGTTTGATAGACGCAAGACATATTCTATATGAACAAATGGATATCAAAATTTATTATTACTAACAATGGCTTCCTTTTTCATTACTTCATGCATTCCATATCCCTCTCGCTTGTTTGATCTTACTCATCGATGACACTTAGTTCATAGCTTTCAATTCAATCATTGATAAGGTTCAAAGAAAAGGCATGAACAATGAAGGCTAAAAATAAGTAATATAAGCTTTATGGGACCATGCCCAAGAAATTGGAATGGAAGCATGAGTGTTAGTTCGTGTCTTTGAGTTTTGAAGCATCTAAGGCTTCAATTCACTCTAGTGTTTCAAAACATGTGTATAATACTAGCCTAACTCTACCTTAAAGAACAACCTCTTTCTATATAATAATGGATCATAAGGATTACACATGAACACATGATCTTAGTTACCTTAAAGGCTGACTCACTAGAGTAAAAAGAAGGGAACTATATTAGCTAAAAGAAAATGGATAAAGACTTAAACCATTATCTCCAAATCTAACTCCCTATTAGTCTTCCCTTATAGATGCCTCCATTAGTGGAATTATAAAATCTTGAGCCCCAACCCCCTTTTGTTCTTTCATTTATCAAAGCATTCCATAATTGGTGAGTGACATTGAAGATGAAGTCATGGTGTTCTAGTCTGAACATTAAGCGAAGACAAAGCACCAAAAGTAAATATCATGAAGGAACATGACCCTATTGAGGATGGTGACTCTAATGTGTTCTTCAGATGTTTCTCTTGAATGGTTTCCTTCACCTTGATGATTTCAAGGAGTTCATCACAAGTAATAAAGGAAGCTCACCTAATCATAAAAGTCTTCAATGAGCATCTTGAGGCTTTCACCATGCATGAGTGATTGTGTGTGCCTATGTGTGTGTATGCATCTGTGCATGTGTGTCTGTACAAGTGCACATGTGTGTGGATAGATGTGTAGATGTGTGTGTGGGTGTCTATGTGTAGTTGTGTGGGTGTACATGTGTGTGTGTATGTGTGTGTGTATGTGTATTCTTGTGTGTACATATTTGGGAGCATGCATGTGTTTGGGTTATGCATATTGCGAGCTTGCATGTGCATGAGTGCATGCATTTATGTGTGTGTGTGCTTGTGCACGTGTTTCTATGTGTATGAGTATGTGTGTGTATGTTTTTATGTGTGCTTGTGTGTGATTATATGTATGTGTACACGTCTTAGAGTGTGCATATGTGTGTGTATACTACATGTGCTTGTGTGTGCAAGAATTCATATGTGTGGGTGTGGATGTGCCTGTATATGTGTTTGGGCATGCATATGTATTGGTGCATGTGTGTGTATGTTGGTGTGTGTGTGATTGTGCATGCTTATTTGTGTGTTTGTAAATGAACACGTGTGTGTGTGCATGTTTGTGTACATATGAGTCATGATTGTATGTGCGTTTGATTGTGCATGCATTCTTGTGTGCAAGTATGCGTTCATTGGTATGTGTGTGTAGGTGTGTATATGTAGAAGCATATGTGTGTGTGTGCACCTGCATGTGTTAGTGTGGGCTTGTTTGTGTGAGTATGTTTGTGTGCATGGTTGCACATGTGTGCTTTTTTTGTGTGTATATGTGCACATGTGTGGGCGTCTACGTGTATGTGGCTATGTATGTGTGTGTGTGTGTGTGTGCATGTATGTAGGTGTGTGGGTTTAGGTGTTTCAGTGTGGGTCTCATAGCATGTCTACAAACACATGTTTGTGTTTCCATATGTTTATGTGTTTGCATGCATACGTGTGTGTGCATCTGTGCATGTATTCATGTGAGATCATGTGTGTGCATGCAAGTGAGTGCATTCATGCGTGTGCCTATGTGTGTGTATGTTTGTGTGTGTGTGTGCATGTGTGTTCATGTTTCTATGTATGTAAGTGTGCGTACATGCATGTCTATGCATTTTTATGCAAGTATTTGTATATAAGTGTGCATGTTTTTTTGTGTGCATATGTGTGCAATTTTTTTGTATGTGTGCTTAAATTTATGCTTACATGTGTGAATGTTTGTGTGCATGCACATGTGTGTGAGTGTGTGTGTGTGCTTACGTGTGTGTGGGCACCTACATGTATGTGTCTATTCTTGTGTGAATGTGTGGGTACATATGTGTGTGTGAATTTGCATGCATTCATATGCATTTGTTTGTGAATGTGTGTTAGGTCTGTGTATATGTGTGTGAGTGCACATCAGTATGTTTACGTATTCCTATGAGCATGTGTACATGAGTCTATGTGTGTGTGTGAGCTTGTGTGGACATAATTATGCATGATGGTGTGTGCACGTGTGTGCATGTGTTTGCATGCGGGTATGCATGTGTGTGTGTGCATGCATGTGCTTGCATATTGATAGGCATTGTGTGTGTGTGCTTGTGAGTGTGCATATGTGCATGTGCATGTGTGCTTATGTGTACATGTGTGTGTATACATGTGCGTGTGTGCATGTGTGTTAATATAGCTATGCACATGCATGTTTGTATGTGTTTATTTGTGTGTGTGTGTGTATCTGCATGCATGTGCATGAGTGTGGGTTTGCATGTATGCATGTGCATGTATGTGTGTATTTGTGTGCACATGTGTGGGTGATGGAGTGCGTGTAGGTGTGTGTGTCTATATGCATGTGTATTTGTGTGCATGCATGGACATGTATATGGGCATGGTTGTATGTGGGTGGGTGTGTGAGTAGATGTGTGTGGTGTTTGTGTGTCTATTTGTATGTGTGTGATGCACAAGTGTGTGTGTGCATGTGTGCATATCGGCACATGTGTTTTTTTAAGAAAGTGTGCATGTACATGTGTGTGATTGTGCATGTGTGTGTGTGCATTTATGCATGTGAATGTATTTATTCATTTGTGAGCCTATGTGTGTATATGTGTGCATGCATATATGTACATTCTCTACATGTGTGTGTTTACTAATGTGAACATGCATGTGTCTGTGCATTCATTAATGTTTAATTTTGTGCATGTGTTTATATGTGTGTGTTTTTGTGTGCATTTATGCATAAGCTTGTGTGCATGTGAGTTCATGTTTGAGTTTGTCCATGTGTGTTTCTGTGAGTGCATATTTCTTATACATTTGTATATGTGTGTGTATGCATGTGTTTGTACATGCTTGCATATGTGTGTGTGTGTCTACATGCACTTGTGAGAATAAGTGTGTGAGCATGTGTGCATGCATGTTTGTGTATGTGCATGTGTGTGCATGAGCGTGTGTATATGTGTGTCTGTGTGTGCATGTTTGGGTGCATGCATCTTTGTGGGTGTGTGTGGGTGTGGTTGTGCATGGGGGTGTGTCTTTGTTTATGTGTATGAGCATGTGTGTTTGTGTCAATATATATAGATATATATATGTGTGTGTGTGTGTGTGTGTATTGGTTTTTATATTCATATATGTGTGTGTGTCTGTCGATGTGTGTGTATACATGTGTGTCTATGTGTGCTCATGCAAGTGTGTGTGTGTGTGTGTGCTTATGTGTGTTGGTGTGTGCATTTGTTTATGTGAATGTGTGTGTGTCTATATGTGTGTTTGTGCATGTGTCTGAGCATGTGTGTGTATGCATACTTCTGTATATGTGTATGTTTATGTGTACAAGTCTGTGTGTGTGTCTCTTTGTATGTGTGAATATGCATGTGTGCATTCACACACTCACGTGGGCTCATGTGTGTATGCATGCATCTTTTTGTTTGTGCATGTATGAATGCTTACACATGTGTGTGTATATGTGTATGTGTGCATGTGTATAGTTGTGTGAGGGTGTGCATGCACATGTGTGTGCATTGGCAAATATGTGTTTGTGTGCATGTTTGCATATGGGTGTGTGTGTTTAAGTGTGTGTTATGTGTGTGTGTGCATGCATGTGTGTGTGGGTGTTTGCATGTGTCTATGAGCATGTGTGTGTGTGTCCATGTGTCTATGCATGCATGTCAACTTGTGTTTATGCATGTGCATGTGTGTAGTCTTGCATGTCTGTGTGTGTAAGCCTTTGTGTTGCACATGTGTGTGTGCATGCACAGATGGCTGCATTTGTTTGATTGTTCTTATGCACAAGCATGTGCATGTGTGTGTCTATGTGTCATGCATGTGTTTATGTAAGTGTGTGTGCCTTTGTGTGTGCTTGTGTGTACCTATACATGTGCATATGTGTGGGCATGTGCATGTGCATTTGCATAAGTGTACGTGTGCTTGTGCATGCATTATGCATGTGTGTGCATTAATGTGTATGAGTGTTTTCTTGTGTGTGTGCATGGGTTGGTATTTGTGTGTGAGCATGCATGTTTATAGTTGTGTCTAAATGTATATGTATGTGTTTTCGTGTGTGCATGTGCGTGTGTATGTGCAAGTGCATGTGTCATTACTCATGTGTGAGTTGTTGTGTGTGCATGTGCATGTGTGCATTTGCACACATGTGTGTGTGTATGTGCATGAGTATTTTTTCTTGTGCATTTATGTGTGTGTGGTTCATGCATGTGTGTATTTGTGTGTTTCTACATGTGTACGAATGTGTGAGCAAGTGTTCATACATGTGTTTGTGTGTATGTATTTGCACAAATTTGTGTGTACATGTGTGTGCCTATGCTTATACATGCTCATATGTGTTTGCATGAGTGTGCATCTATGTGGGCATGTGCATTTATGTGTATAGGCATGCTTCCAAGTTGTGTGTGTGTATGTTTATGTGTTTTTGTGCATGTAGCCATGTATGAGATGATGTGGATGTGGGTGTGTGTGGGTGTGTGTATGTGTGCATCTACATGACTGCATGTGTGTAAATTTATGTGTGTGTGTGTAGTTATGCCAATGTGGTTGTCTTTGAGTGTGTGTGTATTTATGTGCATGACGAGAATGTCTATGGGTGTGTGAGTGTGTGTGTGTGTATGTGTGTGTGTGTATGTGCATGGAGAGAATGTCTATTGATATGTGTGTGTGTGTATGTGTTTGCGTGCATGTGTGCTTGTGTTGTGTGTGTGTGTATGTTTGTACATGTGCGTGTAAGTGTTCTTGTGTGTCTGCATATTTGGGTGCATGTATTCCTTTATGTTTTTGTGTTTATACATGTCAGTTTTCTTGTGTGTAAGTGCGTTTGTGTGTGTGCATATTTGATTGTCTTAGTATGCTTATGTAGGCATGTTTATTTGGCTTAATATGTTTGCATGTGTGTGCATATGTGCACTTATGCATGTGTGTGCATTCATGTGTGTGTGTGTGTGTGTGTGTTTATATGCGTGAATGTGTGAGTCTTTGTGTGTGTATGTTCAAGTGTGCATGTGTGTGTTTGTAGATGTGTGCATGCATATGCTTTTGTGTGTGTTCATGCTTGTGTGCATGTATTTGTGGGTGTGTCTATATATGGGCTTGTGCATATGAGTGTATGTGTTTACGTGTGTCTTATTGTGTCTATGTGCATGTGTGGTTGCGTAAGAGTGTATCTACGTGGTTTGCACGTGTGTGTGTGTACAAGAGTGTATGGGTATGCATGCATGTATGTGCATGTGTGAATGCCTATGCATGTGTTTAGTTATGTATGCATGTGTGCTAATGCATGCATGTGCAAGCACATGAGTCTATATGGCTACATGTATGTGAGTATGTGTATGTGCATTAGAGCATGTTTGTATATGTGTGTGCATGTGCACAACTGTTTATGAGTGTGTGAGTGTTTGCAAGCATGCATGTATTTCTATGTATGCGTGTGTTTGTGCTTGTGTGCGTGTATGGTGTGCAGGTGTCTGTTCATGCATGTGTGCATCTGTGTGTGTATGTGCTTGTGCTTGTGTGTATGCTATGTTTATGTGCATGTCTATTCCTATGTGTTTGCATGTGTACAAGTGTGTGCATGTGTGAATGTGTGTGTGTGTGCAAGCTTGTGTATGCATGTATGTGCATGTGTGTATGTGTGTACTTTTGTGTTTTTATGCATATACTCATGTCTCCTTTTGTGTGTATGTGTTTGCATGTATGTGCATTTTTATGGGCATATGCATGTGTGTATGTGTCTGTGTATGTGCCTGTGTATGTGTGTGTATGTGTATGTGTGAGCATGTGCATATATTTGTGCATCTATTTGTTGTATTTGTTCATGTTGCGTGTGTGTATGTGTCTGCATGTGTGCATGCATGTGTGCTACTTGTGTGCATACGTGTATGAGGGTACATGTGTGTGTGTTTGGGTGTGCATATGTATGTGGATGTGTGTGGTTGTACTTGTGTGTGTACTTTTGTGTTTCTATGTTTTTACATTATTGTGTGTAGTGGGGGTGTATACATGTGTGCATGCATGCAAGAATGGATGCAAACGTGCATTTATGTGTGCATTCATGTGTGTTCATACATTCCCATGCATGTGTGTGTATGGTTGTGTTTGTGTGTGTATGTGTGTACATGCATTTATGTGTGTGTGTGTTTGTGCACATGTTTACGAGTGTATGTACATGTGCACATCAGTGTTTGCGTGTGTGTGTGTATGAGTTGTATGTGCACTAGGTGTGCATGTGGTTGTGGGTGTGAGCAAGTCCTTCCATGTGTGTGTGCATATATGTATGCATGTGCATGTGTATGTGTGATTGTATGGATGTTTGTGTGCATTAGTTTTGTACATGTGTGTGCATGTTTATGTGCATGTGCACTTGAGTTCATGCATGCATAAATGCTTGTGTGTGCATGTATATGGGTGTGTGTACGTGCATGTATATGCATGTGTGTGTATATGGGTCTGCATGTGTTTGCTAGTGCATGCATGCACATGTGTGTGCATATTTTTGTTTGTGTATATATGTGTTTGTAAATGTACATGTGGGTGTACATATGTGCGTGTGAGTATGCATGTGTGTCCATGTACATGTGTGGCTGAGTGTGCATGTGTGTGTGGGTGGGTGTATGCATGCATATGTGTGCGTGTACTTTTGTTTATGTGCTAATGCATATGTGTGCACGTGTGCATGCATTCATGGACATGAGTGCATGTGTGTGTGCTTGTATGGGTTTTAGTGTGTGCATGTGTGTGCGAGTGTATTTGTGTGTTTATGCAGGTGCATGTGCGTGTTTGCATGTGTGTGCATTTGAGTGTATGCATGTTAGCATGCGTGTCTGTGCATGTTGTGCATGCATGTGTGTGTATGTGTCATGTGCATGCATGTGCGCATGCACGTTTCTTGCTTGTGTCTCTTTGCATGTGTGAGTGTGTGCTTATATGTGTATTTGTCTTCATGCTTGTGTGTTTGCATGTGGATGCATTTGTATGTGTGGCTATATGCAAGCACACATTTAAGTGCATCTATTTATGTGTCTTCCTACATGTATGTGCGTTCAGGTCTGTTGGTTTATGTGTATTTGGGTGCATGTGTGTGTGCATGTGTGGTGTATTTTGTGTGTGTTTTGGTGTGTCTATATGTGCATGTATCTACACATTTACACACATGTGTGTGTGTGTATGCATGGGTGTGTGTTGGTGTGCATATGGGTGCTTGCATAAGTATGCATGTGTGTGTACTTGTGGGTATGTGTACATGTGTTTGATTTTATGTACATATGCATATGTGTGAGCATATTTTTGTGCATGTGTGGCATTTGTGTTTGCATGTGTCGGTGTCATGTATGTGTGTGAGCGTGTTTTTGTTTGTGCATATGAGATTGTGTGTGCATGTCTGCATAAATGTACGTGTATTTGTGCATGTGTGCTTGAGTATATGTGTGTCTGTTTATGTGCACTTTTTATATGTATGTTTGCCCACGCTATATGTACATGCTTATGTGTATCTATGTGTGTGCATGTGCTTACGTGTGTCCACTTAATGGTGTGCATGCATGTGTGTGTGTATCTAGGTCTGCATGCATGCTTGTGTGTGTGTGCATGCATGCGTGTGCTCGAGAAAGTGTGCATGTGTTAACATATGTTTGTGTGGATATGTGTGAATTTTTGGGTGTGTGTGTGTATGTATGTGTGTGTGTGTGTGTGTGATTAGATGTGTGTGTAGGTATGTGTGTGGTTGTGCATGCATGTGTCTATGTGTGTGTCTACTGGTGTTTGCATGTATGCATATGGGTGCAAGTGTATGCCTCTGTATGTGTGTGGGTTTGTGCGGGTGCGTGATGTTCATGCTTGTGTTTATTCCTTTGTGCTTGCTTATGTGTGTGGGATGGGAGGTGTCAATGTATGTGTTTATGTGGGTGTATGTGTGTGTGTGTGTATGTGTGTGTGTATGCATGTGTGTGTTTGTTTGTTTGTGTGTGTGTGCATACATGAACAAGTGTGTTTGTGTTCATGAATGTGTGCATGTGTGTATACATGTGTGCGGGTACACAGGCACATGTTTGTCTGAGGGTGGGAGTGTGTGTATGTGTGTGTTTATGCTTATGTGTATTTGTATATATATGGGTCTATAGGTATGTGTATTTGTGCAAGGGGTACATTTTTTGTGCATTTATGCGTGTGCAAGTTTGTGTATGCTTGTATTTGTTCTTGCATGTGTGCGTGCATGTGTGTGAGTGTGCATGTTTATTACTTTATACGTGTATGTGCATACAAATGTGTGTATCTATTTGTGCATGTGTCTATATGTGTGTGTTTGTGTGTGAACGTGCATGTGCGTGTGTGCATGTGTGCAAATGTGTGTGCATGTGTGTGTGCATGTGTTTGTGTGCATGTGTATGTGTGTAGTTTTGTGTGTGTATGTGTGAATATGCTTCTACATGTGTATGTTTGTGTGTGGGTGCATGCCACAGATGCACACATATACAAATGCACACACGCATGCACATGTACACACATGCATGCATGCACACACACACACACATCTGCATGCTTATGTGCATGCATATGTGTGTGTGTACATGCATGCATGTGTCTACATGTGCGTACCTATGTGCATTTGTTTATGTGTGCATCTGTGTTTATGTGTGCACATGAGTGGTTGTGTTTGTGTATATGCTTGTGTTGCTATATGTGTGTGCATATGTACGTGTGTGCAAGTGTGTGTGTGTGTGTGCATGGGCATATGTATCTTGTGCATGTTGCATACATTAGGGTGTGCATGTGCATGAGTGCATGCACTAATATAATTGTGTCATGTGCATGTGTGTGAGTGTACATGTGTGAGTGTTTGTGTGCCCATTTGTGTGGACATGTGTACCAATGTGTGTGCTATTGTGCATGTGCATTTGCATGCTCGTGTGTGTGGGTATGTGTGTGTCAATGTGTAAGTGTGTGTGATTTATTCATATGTGTGTGTTTGTACACACATAGAAGAATGCATTTGCATGTGTGTGTGTGTGCATTTGTGGGTGTGTGTGATTGAGTGTGTGTTCATATGCATACATGTGCATGTGCATGAAAATGTGTGTGTGTATGCATTTGTTTGTATGCATGTGCATATGTGTGTGTGTGTGTGTGCAAATGCAGGCTTGTGTGTATGGCCTTTTGATTGTATTTTGATGTCCAGGTGTACATACTTGTGTGTATGTATATTTGTGTGCATATGTCTCTATGCATGTGCTTGTGTGCATGGGCTTGCATGTGCATGTGTGTGCATGCATCATCATGTGTTTGTATGTGTGGTTATGCAGGTGTATTGCCATGTGTGTGAGCTCATTTGTGTGCATGTGTGTGTACATGTGCAGGTGCTTATGTTAGTGTGAGGTGTATACATGTGTTTATGTGTATATTTGTATGCATGTTTGTGTGTGCATGTTTATGCTTGTTTGTCCATGTATGTGTGTGTTTGCACGTGTGTGTACATATTTATTTAAGCATGAGTGTGCACGTATGTGTGTGCAGGCATGCACATGTTTGTGTTCAAGTGTGAGCAGTTGTACCTATGCATGTGCTCGTGTGTGCATGCATGTGTGTGTACGTGTATCTATGTCTATTTTTGTTCATGTGTGTGTGCCTATGCATATGCAAGTATGTGACTTAATGCATGTGCATGTTTGTGCATTTTTGGGTGCATTTGTTTGCTTTATTGTAGGTGTGTGTTGTGTATTTATGTGTGTGCAAGTGTTTGTTCATGTGTGTGTGTGCATGCGCATGTGTGTGTGTCTATACGTGTGTGTGTGCCCATGTGTATGCATGCATTTGGGTGTGTGTTGGTGCATGCTGCATGCATGCATGCATGTGTAGGAATGTGTCTATGCATGTGAGTGTGTATGCATATATCAATGTGCTCATGTGTGTTTGTGTGCATCAATATATGTGTGCATGCTTGTTTGTGCATGTATGTGCTTCAGCATTTGTGTGTATGTGTACATTTGCATATGTTTGCAATTGTGTGTGCATGTGTGTGTAAGAGCAAGTGCATGTGTGTGTGTATATGTGCGTGCATGCAAGTTGATGTGTTTGTGCACATGAATTCATGGTTTTGCATGCATGTGTGTGTATAAGAGTGTGTAAATTTGTGTGTGTGTATACTTGTATGTTTGTGTGGCTCAGTGTGCAAGTGCACACATGAATGTGTACTTGTGCATGTGTTTATGCAAGTATGTGTATTTGTTTTCATGCATGTACTTATCCGTGTTTATGGGTAATGTTTCTTCTTGTGTGTGTGAGTATGTGTGCTTATGCATATGGGTGTGAGTGTGTTTGTGCCCAACCATGTGTGCATGTGTGTGTATGTATGTGCATGTGTGTCCATGTGTGTGTGTATGTTAATGTGCTTGTGTATGTGTAGGTTTTGTTTTGGGTGTGTGTATGGTTTAGTGTGCATATTTGCATCTGTGTGTGTGTGTGTGCGTGTGCTTATATGTGTTTGTACATGTGTCTATGTGTGCATCGGTGCATGTTTTCATGTGTGTGTGTTTGTGTGTGTAGGGGAGAGTATGTGTGTGCACATATGTATGTGTATTTTTGTGTGCATTTGTGCACATGTAAGCATGTGCATGTGAGCATGCATGCATGTGGGCATGAGTGAATAAATGAGTTTATGTGTGTGCATGAGCATGTATATCTACACACATAGACATGTGTGTATGCATGTGTCTCTATGTGTGTCTACCTACATGTGTGCGATTATGCACATTTGCGTGCATTTGTGAACACTTGTATGTGTGCATGTTTTTTGCATTTGTGTGTTTGTGCATGTGAGTGTTTGAATGTGTGCACATGTGTTTGTCCACATCTTTATGTGTGCATGTGAATGCAAGTTCATATGCTAGTGCATGTGAATGTGTGTATGTGTGCATGTTTCTGTGCTTTCTTACATGCGTGCTATGCATGTGCATGTGTGTGTTTATGTATGTGTATGTGTACACAAATGTATGTATTTGAATGCATTTGCATATGTCTATGTGAGGTTTTTTTCACAAAAGTCTATATGTGCTTATGTGTGTAAGAGCGCACATGTGTGCATGTGTGCATGCTTGTGCGTGTGTGTATGTGTGTGTGTGTGCATGCATGCATCTGTCAACACATGTATGAGCATGTATGTGTGTGTGCATGTAGACACTTGTGTGTTTAAGTATATGTGTGCGTGCATGTTTGTGTCTATGCGCTTGTGTGTGGTTATGGGTGTGCACGCATCTATACGTGCATGAGCATACATGTGTGTGCATATGTGTGCATGTTTGTTCACATGCATGTGTGTGGGTGTTTTATGGGTGTGTTTGATTGTGTTGTGGGGGTGTGTGTAGATGTGCATGTGTGTATGTGCTTGTGTTTGTGTCTTTCTACATGTATGTGTGTGTGGGTGTGTGTATGTGTCTATGGATACATGTATTTGTGCATGCATGTGTGTGTGTGTATATGTGTGTATGCATATGTATGTGTGTGTATGTTTATGTGTGTGTCTTTGTGCATGCATGTGTGTGTTGTGTACACGTGTGTGTGTGCATGTGTATGTGTGTGAGCATATTTTGTGTGTGCACATGTGTGTGCATATGAGTATACATGTGTTTGCATGTGCATGCAGATGTATATGTGCATGTGCATGCATTTATGTGTTTGTTTGTTTGTACATGTTTATGAGCATGTGCTAGTGTATGCATCTATGGGTGTGTGTAGTGTGTGATTGCATGTGCTTTTGTGTTCACATGCATGTGTTGGATTTGTGTGTATATACCTATGCTTGTATGTATGTGTGCCCTTGCATGTGCGAGTGCATGTACATATTCATGTGTGTGTGTGTGCTTGACTGTGTATGTGTGCATGTGTGCATGTGTATGTGTGTGCATGGGTGCATGCATGTATGTACGTGTATGTGTTTGTGCATCTTTGCAAGTGTACATTCTTGTGTGTGTCTGTGTGAGTGTGTACGCATGTGTATGTGCATGAGTATTTGCATGTGTATGCATGTGTGATGTGCGTCTACATATGCATGTGTGTGTGAGTATGCTTATCTAAGCATGGTCATTTGTGTGCATGTGTACATGTGCATATGTCTCTTTGAATGTAAGTGTGTGAGTGTGTGTATGTATTTGTGTGGTTGTGTGCATGCATGCCTACATATGTGTCTGTGTCATGTGTGCATGGGTGTGTGTGCATATTGTTTTGTCTGCTTATGCACATGTGTATTTGTGTGCATGAATGTTTTTTGTGTGTACATTGAAGTGTGTGTGTCTAAGCATGCATGTGTTTTAGTGTGTCTTTGTATGCATGTGTTCATGTATGTGCATGTGTGTGGGTGTGTGTATCTATGCATATGCATGTGTGTGCATGTGTGTGTGTGTGTGTGTGTGTATTATGTGTGCATATGGGTATGCTCATGTTTGTGAGTGTGTGTGCATATATGCATATGTTTATGTCCATGTGTGTGCATAGGTGTCAATGTGCATGTGTATATGTGTGTGTGTGTATGCATGTATGTGTGTGTGTATGTTATATATATGTGTGTCTGTACATATATATATATATATATATATATATATATATATATATATATATATATATATATATATATATGTGTGTGTGTGTGTGTGTGTGTGTGTGTGTGTGTGTGTGTGTATACATATGTGCATGTGTGTGCATGTGTGCTAGATGTGTGTGAGTGTGTGTGTGTGTGATCATGTCTAAGCATGATAGTATGTGCGTGTGTGTACATTTGTGTGTAAGGGCATGTTTAAGTACATGTGAGTGCATGTGTGTTTGTATGTGTATTTGTGCATGCATTTCTATGTGTATGTGTGCACATGCATGTGTGTGTGCATGCTTATGTGTGAGTATGTTTTTTTTGTCTGTATGAGTGCATGTGTATGTGAGTTCCATCACATGTGCATGCATATGTTTGTTCTTGTGCATGTGCAAGTGCGTGTGCATGCATGTGTGTGTCTGTGTGTGTTTGTGCATGTGCACTAATATGTGTGTGTGTGCATGCGTGTGCGTGTATGTCAGTGTGCATGTGTTGTGTCCCTTTGTCTTTATTTGTGCATTTTTCTGTGACAGCTTCTAAGCTATGCTTGTTTGTGTGGGTGCATGTCCATGTTTGTGCGAATGCTTGTGCTCTGCTTGTGTAAGTGTATGGGTGGGTTGCACAAGTGCATTTATGTTAGTGTGCCTGTATGTGCATATGTGTGATTGCATGTGTATGTTAATGTGTCTATGTGTGTATGCTTGTGCATTTATTTGCATTTTTATGTGTGCATGTGTGTTGGTGTTTATGTGTGTGCGCATGCAAGCATTTGTGTGTGTAGGTCTATGTAAGTGTGCATGTACATGTGTCTATGTGCATGTATGTGCATGTGTATGTGTGTACCTTTGTGTGTGCATGCATGTGTTTTTGTTGCTGAATGTGCGTGTCTTCGCATGTGCTTGTGCATGTTTATGTGTATATGTGTGAGCATGAGTGTGAGTGTGAGTAGGTCTGCATGTGTTTGCATGTGTATGTGTATGTGAGTGCATTCATGTTCTTGTGACTATTATTTTGCTAGTTTTTATTTATGTGGGTGTGTATATGTCTGTGTACATTTGTCTGTGTGCCTATGCATATGTGTGTGTGCATGTGTTCATTCATGTGCATGTGTGTGTGAGTGTGTGTATTTTTGTATTGGTGTGCATGTGTGTGTCTAAGATTATTTGTACATGTGTACGTCAATGTGGGTGGGTGTGTCCATGTGTGTGTTCATGTGTGAGTGCATGTACATGTGTATGTTGCTATATGTGTTTGCACATGGATGTATGTACACATGTCTATGTGGGTGTGCATGCATGTGTGTGCAAGTGTATGCATTTGTGTGTGTACTTATGTGTGTGTGTGTGTATGTGAATGTGTATGCATAGGTATGTGCATGTGTGTATGTGTGTGCATGTCTATGCAAGTGCACACATGCATAAGTGTTTGTGTGGGTGCTATGAATGTGTATGTGTTCATGAGCATGGGTGTTGTGGGTGTTTATGTATATTTGTACCTATGTGTTTGTGTGTCCATGCATGCATGTGCATGTGAGCACATGTTTATAAGTTTGTGTTCGTGTGCATGTGTGTTTGTGCATGTGATTGTGTCTTATTGTGCATGCGTCTTGTGTGTGCATGTGTGTGACAATGCAAGTGTGTGTGTGTTTGTGTTTGAGCATCTGCATTTGTGTTTGTTCGTGTGTGCATATACATGTGTGCATGTGTCTGCATGAGCATATGCATGCATTTGTACATGCCTTTGTGTGTGTTTGGATGTGTTTGTGTGCATGAACATGTGTTTGAGTGCTTATGTGCATGTGTGTGTGGTTGTACATCTTTTTTTGTACTTATGCGTTCATGAGTTCTTCAACATGTGTGGGTGGGTGGGTGCATGTATGTGTTCAAGCATGTGTGCAAACATGCTTATGGGTGCACAGTCACGCATTTATGTGCATGTGTGCACCTATGTGTGCATGTGAGTGTATGGTGTGCATGTGTATGTGTGTGTACATGTTTGTTTGTGTGTGAGCATGAGTACAGTTGTGTATGTGTGTATGCACAAATTAGCATGTGTATGCATGTGCAATCATGCATGCTTGTGTTTGTGTATGTGTGCATGTGTGTATGCATATATGTGTGCATGTGAATTTGTGTATATGCATGCGTGTTTGTGTGCATGCGTGTGGATGTGCGCTTGCATGGATGCATGCATATGTGTGCATGAGCTTGTACATGTGTGTGCATAAATGTATGTGCCTACGTGTGCATGTGTATATGCATGTGTGTCTATGTGTGCAAATATATATATGAGCATGCAAGAGTGTGCATGTATGTGGATGTGCATTTGTGTGTGTACATTAGCATTTGTGTGTGTACATTAGCATTTGTGTGTATCTGTGTGTGTGTGTGTGTGTGCATGTTTGCATTTGTATGTGTGTCAGCGAGTTTGTGTATGTGTGTTTGCACACATGAGTGGGTGTTTGCATGTGTGTGCATGCATGCATATATTTGTGAATGTGTGTGTGTGTGTGCCAGCAAATTTGTGTGTGAAAGAATTTGTGCATGTTAGTGTGCATTCATGTGTGCATGTTTATGCCTATGTGTGTGCAAGCATGCATGCATACATATGTGTGCATGAGCTCTGAATGTGTGTCTGTGTATGTGTATATGCCTACATGTGCGTGTGTGTATTTGCATGCGTGTCTATGTGTGCCTGTGTGTAAATGAGCATGCAAGGGTGAGCATGCCTGTGCTTGAGCATTTGTGTGTGTGTGTGAATATCTCTGTCTTTGCATGTGTATATGTGCTTGTGTGTGTGTTTGTATTTGTGAGCTTATGTTTGGGTAGATGTGTGTATAGGTGTGCATGTGTATGTGAGTGTGTGTGTACTTGTGTGTTTGTTAGTTCTTTTGCATGTGTAAGTGGGTGTTTTTATAAGCATTCGTACATGTGTGCATACATGTATGCATTAGTACAGACATGCATGTGTGTGTGTGCATGGGCGTGTGCATATGTATGTGTATGTGCATTCGATTTTGTATGTGCATGCATTTGTGTGCTTATTGATGCACATGTACGTATGTCTTTGTAAGCATGTGTGTGTGCATACCTGTGTGCATTATTTTGTCCATATATGGTGCACCTACATGTGTCTATGCATGTATGTGCTTGTGTGTGTTATTTTGCATGAGTTTGTGTGCATGTATGAGTGTGTTATGTGTACATGTGTGAGTGCATATGTGTGCTTATACATCTGTGTGTGTGTGTGTGTGTGTATGTGTTTGTGCATACTTGCATGTGTGAGTTTGTCTACATGATCTTGTGTGATTATGTGTAAGCATGCATGAATGCATGTTTGTGTATGTTCGTATGTGTGTGTGTTTGCATGCATTTTTGTGTGCACTAGTGTGCATGAGCACATGTAAATGTGTGCCTATGTGCATATGTATGCAAGTGTGTGTGTGCATGTTTGGGTGCTTGAATCTTTGTGGGTGTGTGTTTTGGCAAGTGTGTGTGATTGTGCCTTTATTGTGTGTATGTAAGCATGTGCATGCATGTCTATATACTTGCATGCATGTGGGTGTGGGTTTGTGCATTCATATGTGTATATGTGAGTGTGGAAGTGTCTGCATGCATGTGTGTTTGCTTATGTTGCATGTATGCGTGTGTGTTTGTGTATGCATATGAATGTGTGTGTATGTGTATGCATTCATGAATGTGTAGGTGTGTGTTTGGGTGTGCTTATGGGTGTGTGCTTGTGCATGAGTGTGCATGTGTGGTTGTTGGTGTGAAGGTGAATGCATGTGTATATGTAGGTGCATGTGTGTGTGTATGAATGGACCTAAGTGTATGCATGCATGTGTGTGTGGGTGTGTGTGTGTATATGTGCATGTGCCTATGCACGTGTGTGTGCTTGTGTATCTAGGTGTGTGTGGGTGTGTGCAAGCGTGTGTGTGCATGTGCATGTGTATGTATGTGTCTATTCATGTGTATGTGAGTTGTGTGTGTGCATGTGTATGTGTATATGTATGAGTGTGCATATATGTGCATGTGTTTGTACATATGTGCATGCATGTATGCATGTGTGTTGGTGTGCATATGCATTTTTATGTGCATGTTTATGCATGTGAATGTGCTTATATGGTTGTGTCTGTTTGCTTGTATGTGTGCTTGCACATGTCTATGTCCATGTGCTTGTGTGTTTCTATGTGAATGTTTGTGCATATGTGTATCCTTGCATGTATGTGTGTTTTTATGAGTGTGCATATGCATGTATGTGTGTTTATGTGTGCATATGCATGTATGGGTGTGTGTCTATGTGTGTGTGTGTATGCATTCATGTGTGTGTACATATGCGTGTGTGTGTATGCATGTTTGCATGGGTGTACGTGTGTATGTGTATGTGTACATGTGTGGATGTTTGTGCACTTTTGTGCATATGCATGTGGTGTGTGTGCATGTGCTTTTATATGTGTGTGTTCATCTGTGTGTGTGAATATGATTGTGTTTGCATGTGTATGTGCATGTGATTGTCATGCCTATGTGTGTGTGTGTATGTTTTTGTTTATGCATCTGTGTGTGTGTGTATATGTTTGTGTTCATGCAAATGTGTGTATTCGTGCGTGTTTTTAGTGTCTATGCATGCATACATGAGTAAATGTGTGTCTATTTGCATGCATGTTCATGCATATGTGAGTATATGTGTGTTTATGTATGTGTGTGCTTGCATGTGTTGTATGGGTGTTTATGTGCATCTTTGCATGTGTGTGCATTTGTGTTTATGCATGTGCATGTGTGTGTGTGTGCATGCATGATTGTATTCGTGTAGGGCATGCATTCACGTGCATGTGTGTATGAGTGCTTTTGTGCGTGTGTGTGTGTGTACTTGTGTATGCATGCCATCTTGTCAGTGTGGTTGTGTGGGTGCATGCATGTGAGCATGTCATGCTATAATACAAGCATGTGTGTGCATTTGTGTGTGGGTGTGTTTATGTGTGCTTGTGTGTACATATGTAAGTTTATACATGTATGTGTGTGTATACTTGTATGTGTTTGCATATGTGTGTGTCTCTGTGTGTGCATGTGTCTATGTTTTTATGTTTGTTTGTGTGCATGCATTCGAGAATGTTTGTGCATATGTGTATGTTGTCTTTGCATGTCTGCATGTATGCAAGTGTGTATGGTCATGTGTGTGCATATGTGTATGCATATGTGTATGCATGTGCGTGTATGTGTACTAATGTGTGTAAGTGTGCATGTTTGTGCAGGTGTGCACGTATGCATGAGCATGTATGTGCATGTGTATGTATAAGTGTGTTTATGTGTGTGCATGTGAATGTGTGTGTTTGTGAACTTGTGTGTGTGCCTACATGTGTGTATGCATACATGTATGTACGTGTGGGCATGTGTTTGCTTGTGTATATGTGTTTGTGCATGTCTATTATGTGCATGAATTTTATTTGTGTGTGCATATGCATACATGTGGTTGAGTATGTGTGGGGGTGTGCGTGGCTTTGTGTATGTGAATGTGTGCATGCATTTATGCATGAGTGTGTGATTGTATGTGAGCGTAAGTGCATGTGTGTGCATATGAGTGTGTGTATGTGTGTATGTGTGTGTTTATTAGTGTGAATGTGTATGTGTCTTTGGGTGCATGTGGGTGTACATGTGTGTGCATGTTTGCACATGCATGAGTTTGTGTTTGAGCATTCTATGTGCCCAAGAATGTTCATCTGTGGGTGCATGTGTCTGTGTCTGTGTGTGAGCTTGCATGCATGTTTCTATATGTACATGAGTGTGCATATTTGTCTATGTTTATGTGTGTGTGTGTGTGTGCTACTAGGCATGTGTGAATGTGTACGTCTATGTTTCAATGTTTGAGTGCATGTGCATAAGTGTGTGCATGTGTATTTGTGTGTGTGTGTGTTTGTGTTTATGTATGGGTTTAAGTATGTGTGAATGTTTATGTGTGTATGTGAGAGTGTGCATGTATGTGCCTACATACATGTGTGTGTGTGTGTGGGTGCATGTATGTGTGTGTATGGTTTTTTGTGTAGGTGTGTGTGTTTATTTGTGTGTGTGAGTGCATGTGTGTGTGTGCACATGGGCGCATGTGTATATGTGAGTGCATGTGTGCACTGGTGTGTGTATTCGTGTGCCTGCATGTGATGGTGTATATTTTTCTACATTTATGTGCATATGTCTCTGTATGCATGTGTGTATGCAAGTGCATGTGTTTCTTTGTTTGCATGTGTGTGTACACATGTGATGTGTGTGTGTGCACATATGAGTGAGTGTTTATGTAGATATGTGTCTACGTGTGTGGCATTACATGGAAGCATAAGTGTGTGTTTGCACATTTGTGTGTGCCTACGTGTGTGCGTACATGCACATTTGTGTGTCTGTGCGTATGTGCATGTGCTTGTATGTATGTGTTTATGCTTTTCGATGTTGACATGTATGTGTGTGTGTGTGTGAATATATGAGTGTGTGTGCATGTGAGTGTGTGTGTGAGTTCATGCTTTGGTGTGTATGCACATGTGTGTGTGCAAGAACCCATGTGTGAATGTGTGTGCATGAGTGCATGTGCATTTGTTCGTGTGTAGTTGTGTGTTTGCTCGTGTGAGTTTGTGGGTGCATGTGTGCATGCATTTGTTTTTGTATGTGTGTGCATGTGTTTGTGTGCTTGCACATGTGTGTGTGTAGGCATGCATGTTTGCCCATGTATGTGCATTTGTGTCTACTTGTGCATGTATGTATGGATGTGTCCATGTGTGTGTGTGTGGAAGTGCATGTGAATGCATGTGTGTTTGCACAAGAGTGGTTGTGTGTGTGTGTTCTTATATGTGTGTATGAGTGTGTGCATACATAAGCATGTGTATGCTTTCCTTTCTATGTGTGTGTGCATGTTTGTAAGAGTTTTTGCGCATGCATGTGTGAGTGTTTATGGGTGTGTGTGCATGTGTGCATATGTGTGTCCATGTGTATGCATGTGTGTGCATGTATGTGTGTGTATGCATGTTTGTGCATGTGTGGGGAGGTGTGTGTAAGTCTTTGTGCATGTGTGTAAGTGTGTGTGCACATGTGTGTGCATGTGTCAGCACATATGGGCATGTGTGTACATGCATCTATATGTGCATATGTGTGGGTATATGTGCGTGTGTATGCTTATGTTGCATGTGCGTGACTATTTGTGTGTGTCTATGTTTGCATTTATGTGTGTGCATTTATAAGTGTATGTGTGTATGCATCTTCATGTGTGTGTGTTCATGTGCACGTGTGTGTGTGTGTAAGATTGTGCGAATTTTTGTGTGTGTGTGTGTGTGCTTTTGTGCTTGTGTACATGTGTATGAGTGTGTGTGTGTGTAGGTGCGTGAGCACACACGTGTGCATGTGCGTGTATGTATGTTCATCTGTGTTGATGTTTGTATGTGAATTTATGCACGTGTGCATGTGTGTGTGTGTATGTTCGTGTGTGTTGATGTTTGTATGTGTATTTATGCATGTGTGTGACTGTTTATGTGTTTGTGAATGTGGATGTGTGTATGCTTGTGTGTATGTGTGAGTTTAGATGTGTGTGTGTGAGTATTTTTTGTGTGTATATGTGTGTACCTATGTGTTTGTGTGTGTGTGTGTGTATGTGCATGTGTGCATGTGTGTATGTATGCTTGTGTGTATGTGTTCAAGTGGGTATGTGTGTATGCACATGCTTGTGTGGTTATGTGTGTGTGTGCCTATGTGTATTTTTATGTATGTGCATGGGCATGAATGTCTGGGCAAGTGTGTGCATGTGTGAGTGTGTGTGTGTGTGTTCATGTGTTTGTGTATGTGTGTGTTCATGTGAGCATGTGTGCGTTCATGTGTGTGTGCATTTATGCATGCTTTTGTGTATACATGTCCAATACATGGTCACGTGTATTTGTGCGTGCATGCTTCAATTTGTGTGGGTGCATGTGCGTATGTTTGTGTGTGTATGTGCTTATGTGTGCATGTGTACTTGTGTATGTGCATGTCTATGCATGTGTATTTTTGTCTATGCAAGTATACATGTGTGTGTGTTTGTGCATTTATGTGTACATGCATAAGCATGCATATGTGTATGTGCGTGTTTGTGTATGTGTTTGTGTGCTCTTGTATATGTGTTTGTTTGTACTGATGTGTACATGCATGTGCTTGTGTACATGCTTGTACACATCGATGTATGAGCATCTATATGTGTATGCATGAGTCAGTGTACGTACGGCCATATGTGTTTGTGTGTATGTTTTTGTTCAAGTGTGTGTGTGAGCATGTGTGTGTCTATGTTCATGTGTGTGCTTGTGTGTGTATGTCAATGAGCCTTTGTCTATACATGCATTTCTATTGTTTTGCATATGAATGTGTGTGTATATGTGCTTATGTGTCTACGTGTGTGCATCTACATGTTGTCATGTGTGCATAGGTGTGTGTGTTTGTGCATAGGTGTGTGTGTATGTGCATGTTTGTATGTGTGTGCATGTGTGAGCATAGGTAAGACAATGGGTGCACTTATGTGTGTGTGGGAGCATGCCTGTGTACAAGTTTGCACGTGTTTGTGCTTGTGTGGATGTGTGTGTGTCAACGTGTGTGTGCATATGTGTGCATGTGTGTACATTTGTATGTTTTTGTGCATTTATGTTTTTGTGTGTGTGTATGTGGGAAAAGGTGGATGTGTGCATGTGTCTACATGCATATTTGTGTGTGGATATGGATGTGAATGTGTGTGGACATGCATGTGGGTGCACTCACTTGTGTGTATTTATGTCTACACATGTATACATGTGTGTGTGTATGCATGTGTGTGTAGGGAAGCACATACGTGTGTGCATGTGCTTTTATGTTCTTGTTTACACTCGAGTGTGTGAACGAGTATGTGTGCCTATGCATGTGTGTATTTGTGTGTTTGTGTTCGTGCTTGTATGCTGGGCATGTTAGTGGTGTGTCTACATGTGCATGTGTTTACATGTGCATATGCATATGTCTACGTGTCTATCTGAGTGCATATTTGTCTGCATGTTTTATCTCTATGCATGTGTATGTGCATGTGTGTATGGTTGTGTGTGTGGGGTGCTTGTGTGTGCACATGATTGTACATATGTGTGTGTGTGTGTGCTTGTATCCATGTGTACGTGTGCACGTACATTCGTGTGGATTTATGCATGCTTATGTGTATAAGAGTGTGTGTGTGCATGTGCATGCATATGTTTTTGTTTGTGCATATGTGTGTGTATTTGCATGCATATTTTTACATGTGCATGTGTGTTGTGTGTGTGTTTGTGCATGTGCACATGTGTGTTATGTTTGTATGTCTTTGCATGTGCACGTATGTGTTTGTGTGTGTGTAAATGGATGCATGTGTGTGGCTATATGTGTGTGCACATGAATATTTGTGGCTATTCACATGCATGCGTATACATGTATGTGTGTGAGTGTATCAACGTGCATATGTATGTGTGCATGTGTGCATGCATGTGGCTTTTGTGTATATTTTACGTATGTGTGTGTGCATATGTGTGTTTGTGGGGGGTGTTACTATGTGTTTTTGTGCATTCGTGCATGCATACATGTGTGCATGGGTGTGCATGTGTGTGTGTGCATATGTGCTTATGTCTATGTGTGGGTGCATTGGTGTGTTTGTGTGTAAATGTGCATAGGTGAGTGTAGATTTATGTGTGTTTGTATCTGTATGGATTTGCTTGTTTATTTATGTGTCTGTGAGTGTGAATGCATGCACATGCATGTATGTGGGTGTGTGCTTGCATTTGTGTGTGTGTGTGTGTTTGGATGTGTGTGGATATGCATGTGTTCGTGTTTGTATGCATGTGTGTACTTATGCACTTTTGTGTGTCTGTGCATGTATGCATGTGTGTGTGTGTATGTGTGTATGTGCATGCATTTGTGTGTCCATGTGTGGGTTTTTGTATGTGTGTATGTACTTGTTCATGCATATATGGGTGCACATGTGGGTCTGTGTGCATGTTTGTGTGTGCATGTATTTATGTATGTACGTGTGTTTGTTCATGTGTGCACAAGTGTGTGTGTGTGTGTGTACATGTGTTTGTATGTGTGCATTTTTGTTTGTGTGTGTACATGTGTCTATACGTGTTTATTTATGCATGTTTTTATGTGTGCATGCCCACATGTGTGAATTTGTGTGTGTATATGCATAAGTGTGTTTATGCGTGTTCGTGTGTGCTTATGTGCATGTGTGCATGTGTGTGTCTCTCCATGAGTGCATGTGCAATTGTGAGTACACATGCATGTGCATGTATCATTGTGGGTGTTTGTGCACATGGTTGTGGATGGGTGTTTGCATGAGAATTTATGTGTGTGTGTGTGCGTTTGTGCATGTATATGCATATGTGTGTGTGCATGTGTTTGTGTGTGTGTGTGTGTGTGTTCATTTGTCTATGCATGGAAGCATCTATGTATATGTGCAAGTATGTATGTGCATTCACATATGTGCATATGTGTACTTATGCATGTGTGCACTTGTGTATGTGTATGTGTGTGTGCATGCATATGTTTATGTGTTTGTGCATGCATATTTACTGACTTGTGCATGTGCATGCATGTTTCTAACTGTGTTTATGCATGAGTGTGCATTTCTTTATTTGTTTGCAAGTGTGTATGTATGTGTGTGTGCTTATGTGTGGATGCATATGCATATGTGTGTGCTTTCCTGTGTATATGTGTGTCTGTCTATGTGTGTGTCCATGAGTGGGCATGTATGTGTGTTTGTACATACTTTTGCATGCATGTGTGCATGTGAGTGTGTGTGTGTGTGTGCATATATCTGTAAGGCTTTATGTGTGTTTATGCACATATGCTTATGCATGTTTATGATTGTGTTCATGTTTATGTGCATGTGTGTGAGTTGGTGTGTTTGTGTGTGTGCATGTGTATATATGTGTGTTTGTGTGTTTGTGTACATGTGTGTGCATGTATGTGTGTATGTGGGTGCATGTGTGTGTACAAGCTTGCACATGTGTGTGTACATGTGTGGGTCTATGCAACCTTACGTGTATGTGTGTGCATGCACGTTGTGTATGTTTTTATGTGCGTTCTCATGTGTAAGTGTGTGTGCTAGGCAGATGTGTGTGCATGTGTGTTTATATGTATATATGTGTGTTGATGAGGGTGTGTTTCTGTGTGTGTGTGTGTGTGTGTATGCATGTGCATGCATGTGTGTTCTCACTTGTGTGTATTTGAGTGTGTGTGTGTGTGTACATGTGTATGTGTGTGGAAATACACTTGTGTGTACATGTGTTTGTGTATTCATGTGCACACATGGGTGTCAATGTGTGTGCTTGTTAATGCTTTTTGTATGTCTATGTACATGTGTGTGAATGTTTATGCAAGCATTTGTATGCATCTTAGCAAGTGAGAGTTTGTCTATTGTGTTTGGGTTTGTGTGTCTATATGAGTATGTGTGCATGTCTATCCTTTTTTATCTATGTGCATGTGTACGAATGTGTATCTACATATGGTGTTTGTTTATGTGTTTTATCTCTGTCTTTATGCATTTGTGTATATGTGTGTGTGCATGTGTATGTGTGTGTGTGTGTGCATGTGTGCACATGTCTGTGGTTGTGTGTGTACATGTGTGCAGGTGCAAGCATGCATGTGGGTGTGCATGCCTATGCATGTATGTGTGCATGTAAATGTGTGCTTGTGCATATGTGTGCATGTATGTGTGTATGTGTGAGTGTGTGCTTGAATGTGCAAGTATGGATGTATGTGTATGCATGGGTGTTTGTACATGTGTGTGTGTGCATGAGTGGTTGTGTGTTAATGTGTGTGTGGTTATGTGTGTATACATGTGTGGTTGTTTGTGTGTTTACATATGCATTTGTGCTTTCCTATGTGTGTGCTTGGGCATGTGTGGGTGCTTGGGCATGCATGTGTGGTCACCTTTGTGTGTGTGCATGTGCATGTACATGTGTGTGTGTGTGCATGTAGGTGTGCATGTCTGTATGTGTGTGTAAGTGTGCTTGTGTGAATATACGTGAGTGTGTGTGTGCATGTATGTGTGGGTTGCTTGCATCTGCATAAGTGTGACTTTATATGAGCACATGAGCATGTGTGTGTGTTTATGTGTGTGCGCTTGTGTCAGTGTGTATGTGTGTGTGTGGGCATGTGTGTATGTTTTTGTGTTTGTGTGCATGCTTTTACATGTGTGTGCATGCTAATTTATGCTTACGTGTATATCTGTATGTGTGTGCATGCATGAGCGTGTGCATGCATGTGTGTGTGTGCATGACAATGTGCTTGTGTGTTTTTGCATTCATGTGTGTGCATGCATGTAAGTGTGTGTGCATGTGCATTTTTGAGTGCATGTGTGTGCATTTGTCTGTGCATGTGCATATGTTTATTTGTGTGTGTGTATGCGTGTGTGCATGCATTTCAATTTTTAGGCATATGCCTATTTTTTTTTGTACATGTGCATGGGGGTGTGAATATATAGATGTGCATGTGTGTGCATGTATATATTTGTATGTGGGTGCATCTATGTGAACACATATAATGATATGTGTGTGCATGTGGGTTAGCCTGTGTGTGCATGTATGTGTACCTATGTAGCTACGTGTACATATGTGTGTATCTGTCGTAAAGGTTGTACATGTGTGTGTACGTGTGCGTGCGTGTGCAAGTATGTTTCTACGTGTATGTGTGTTTCTATTTGCATGCGTGTGTGTGTGTGTGGGCTTGTGTGTGTGTCTGTGCATATGTTTGTGCATGTGGGTTTGATTGTGTGTATATGTGCATGTGTGTGCATTTGTGCACACGTGTGAGTCCTAGTATGTGCATGTGTGCTTTTTTGTGTATATGTGCATGTGCCACTTTATTTTTGTGTGTGCACGCATGTGTGTCTATTCGCTCTCATGTGTGTGTGAGTCTTATGTGTATATGTATGTGTATGTGCATGTGTATGCATGTGTGTGTGTGTGTGCACTTGTATAAATGTTTGGGTGCATTCTTATGTGTGTCTTTGTGTGTTTTTGTGTTTGTACATGGATGTGCATATTTGTGTGTGTGTGTGCATGTATGTGGCAGTGCATATGTTTGTTGATAAATATATATATATGTGTGGTTGTGCATGGGAGTGTGTGTGTGCATGTACATGTATATGTGTGTGCATGCTTCTACATGTGTTTGTGTGCATGTGTGTGTATATGTGTCAGTACATAAGTGTCTGTCTATGTGTTCTTGTACATGTGTGCATGAATGCATTTTTGTGTGTGTGTGTGCATGTGTGTGTATATGTGTCATTGCATAAGTGTCTGTCTCTGTGTTCTTGTGCATGTGTGCATGGATGCATTTTCATATGTGTGTGTATGTGTGAGTGTCTATGCATGCATGAGTGTATGCCTGTGTGTATAGGCATGTGTGCACCTATGTTTATCAGTGTATGTGCATGTGTGCAAATGCATGTGCATCTGTGCATGTGCATTTGTGCGATTGTGCTTATGCATATGTCTACATGGCAACGCATGTGCATGTAAATGAGTATGTGCTTGTGTGAGTGTTTGTGTGTGTGCATTTGTAAGCTTGTGTGTACGTTTGTGTTTTTATGTGCATCTGACTGTGTGCATGCATGCATGTATGCAAGTGTATGTGCTAGTGTAATGTGTGTATATGAATATGTGCATTGTGTGAGTGCATGTGATGTGTGCATGCATATGATTGTGTGTGCCTGTGTGTTTGTGAATACACGCATCTATGTGCATGCATGTGTGTTTCCATTTGTGTGTGTACATCTGCATATGCATGTACGTGCATATGCATTTGTGTGTGTGCATTTGCAAGTGCATGTGTTTATATGTGTGTATATTCTTGCATGTGTGTGTATGCATATGTTTGCATTTGTGCATGAGCATGTGAATGTGTGTGCATGTATTTGTGTGAGTGTGTATGTGCATGTGTATGTGCATTTGTTTGTGTGCATGAGTGTGTGGTTTTACGTGTGTGCATACTTATGTGTCTATGTATTCTTGTGTGTGCATGATTGCATGTATGTGATGGTACGTGTGAGTGTGTGCATGTGCATGTATGTTCATATATGTGTTTGTATGTGTATATGCATATTTCTGCTTGTGTGTTTGCATTGTGCATTTGTGTATTTGTGTGTGTACATATGCAATTATTTGTGTGTGTGCATGTTTGTATGCATGTGTGTGAGTGCATGTGCAAATGCATCTGTGTGTATATGCATATGTGCATGTGTGTGCATGCATATGCTTATATGTATACATATGAGCATTTGTGTCTGTGTTTGAGTGTGCATGCATGTGTGTGTACATTTGCATGTGAGTGTGTG
Organism: Vanilla planifolia; assembly: GCA_023846275.1. NCBI lineage: Eukaryota > Viridiplantae > Streptophyta > Magnoliopsida > Asparagales > Orchidaceae > Vanilla > Vanilla planifolia. Next base: position 188,215 of record JAIUJO010000357.1, read on the forward strand.
TATGTATACATGCATGAGTAGGTTTGTGCATATACACTTTTGCATTTGCATTTGAATGCATGTATGTATTTGTGTGTGTATGCATGTGTGCATAAGAATGTGCATGTATGTACATGTATTTTTTGTATTTATGCATACGTATGTATTTGTGTGCATGTGTATATGCATGTGCATGTGTTTGTGTGCATGTGTTTGTAGGTGTGGGTGTGTGTGTAGTTGTATGTGTGTGTATACTAGTGCATTTGTGTGTTCTTGTGTGTGTGTGGTGTGTATGTTTAGGTATTTGTGTGTGTGTGAATGGATCTGCATGCATTTGTGTGCATGTGTGTGTGTGGGTGTGTGTTTATGGGTGTATGTGTGTATTGGTGCATTTGTGTGTTCTTGTGTGTTTATGGTGTGCATGTGTGCATGCATGTGTGTGTGTGTGTATACATGCATTTGTGCATATTCATGCATGTGCACAAGTATGTGTGGGTGGGTCTGAGTTGTGCATGTGTATGTGTGCGTGCATGTATGTGAGTGCATATATGTGTGTGTGCATGGGTGTATTAGTGTGTGCGTGTGTGTGTGCACACACTTGGTTGCATGACTGTCTGTGTGTGGCTGTGTATGTGAGTGTATGCATGCAAGTGTGTGTGTAGGCATGTGAGTCTGTATGTGCGCATGTCTTTATAGGCATGTGTGCATACTATGTGTGTGCGGGTGGTTCGTGTGTTCCTACACACACGTGAGCATCTATGTATAAGTGCGTGTGTCTGTGAGTGGATGTGTTTGTGCAAGTTTCGTGCATGTGAGTTTGTGTGCATGTGCATGTGTGTATTTATGCATGTGTGTGTGTGTGTTTTATTTTGTTTGTATTTGTTTATACATGTGTGTGTGTGGGAATGTGTGGGTGTGTGTGAGTGTGAATTTATGTATGTGCATGTGTTCATGTGTGTTTGTGTATGTGAGTGTTTGTATGTGTTTAGGTGCACATGTGGGTGTGTTCATGTGCAGGTGCGTCCATATGCGTGTGTGTGCACTCGCACGTGCATATGCAGGTGTGTGCTTCTGCAAGCACGTGTGCATTTGTGCCTGTGTGTCTTTTTGCTTGTGGTTGCATGTGAAAGTGTGTATGTTTGTTTGTGCTTGCATGTTAAAGTTTGATCTTTTGTGTGTGTGCATGTATGTGCTTGTGCAAGTTCCTATTTGTTTGGACATGTGAATGTGTGTGTGTGTCTCTATTTAGGTGCATGTTTGTGCTTGTGCATGCATTTGCATGTATGCATGTGTGGTTGTTTGTATGCATGCGTGCACTTTTGTGTGTAGATGTGCACAAGTGTGTGCATGTCTATTTGCATATGCATGCGTGTTTGGGTGCACTTGTGTGTGTGGGGTGTGTGTGTGTGTTGGTGTGTGTGTGTGTGTACACATATGCATGAGTGTGTGTGTGCTTGGGTGTCTATGGGTGCACATGCACACACACAGACACACAAGTAAACCCATGCATACTCACACAGTCACAAACACACACACTCAGACACGTATGTATGCACACACATATACACACACATACATAACCACACACATGTAAAAGGACATGCACACAACAACACATACACACATGTATACACATAGACACGCACACACCCATACAAGAATGCACAAAAGCACATGCACGTGCATAAGCACACACACATAATTTCAGGCACGCATTCATGCTCACACACACATGCACCTACACTCAAACATGTGTACACACACATATGCACCCATACACTCACACAAGCATACACACAAACACACACACATTCGTACTTACATGTACACTACCTCACGCATGCACACATACGCACACATACATTTGTGTGAACATACACACACATACATATATTCGCACACATATTTGCACGCACACATGCATGCACTAGCATCCATGTACGTACACATATGTGAACACCCACTTGCAGACAGATGCACACTAGTGTGTATAGACACTTGTATAGACACAAGCTCACAGCACAACACACGCAAAGACACGCTCTCACACACATATGCACACCCACATGCAAACATGCATGCATACACACACACACACTCGCATGCACACGTAGATACACATGCACAATGAGACACTTGCTCACGCACACACATATGAGCACACATATGCACTTATGTACACACACACTAATGCTCTCAAACAAATACCCACACATAAGAATGGACACACACATGTGCAATCACCCACAAATGCATATGCAGTCATATACATGCACGCACACACACATGTACATAGGTACACCCATACAAACACAAACATATAGACTCTTCACTCCCTAACATGCACACCCATACATTTACACACATGGGCATGCACACACACACACACATACACATTCATGTACACATGCACATGCATGTAGACACACACATCTCCACATATGCACTTGCATAGCAACACTTAAATGCATAAACACATACACACCTAAGAACACACATGCCCATGCACATACAAATATACACACACATGCACATATACATGCACAAACACACATACACACACAAGCATACACTCACCCACACACACAAACACATATACACAAATGCACACACTCACATCAACACACACACATTTACATAGACACACATGCACTGGTGCATTCAAACATGCACACTTGCATGCACACATGTACACACGTGCATACACACAAACAAGTACGTGCTCACACACTTACACATGGATGTGCACTCATGCACAAACACACACATGCAAACACATGCACCTAGACTCACAAATACACACACATGAAAACACACAAGCACAAAAACACTCATGTAGAGAAGCACACACATTTGTACACACATGCATGCACCCACGTACATGCATGTACATACACTCACAAGCACAAATACATAAGAAAACACATGCACAAACACTAACGCACACATAAACATTCATAAGCATGCACAGACATATGCACACATACACAAGCACATGCACATGCACGTAGATACACAAAAACAAACTTAAATGCACATAAATGCACACATACACTAATGCATCTACACACACTATGACAATGCAGGAATACACAGATGCACATGCACTTGCATGCATGCACGCACTGGCATGCGCACAAACCCACGTAAGCATGGATGCACACATGTGTGCATAAATGTTTGAATGCACTACATAGGCACCCACACACACCTACACACATGCACACACCCACAAACATAGATTCATGCCCATGTACACATGCATATGCCTACATACAACATCATATGCACACACACGTGTACATACACACATACAAAGAAGACATATACACACACATGTGCACCTATGCACCCACACAATAACGCACACACACAAGCTTTTGCACGAACACACACAAATGTGCAAACAACTAAATGCACATGCACACAAACATGCAAATGTCCACACAGACACACACACACACACACAAGTCCATGTGCACATATACACACCTACATAAACATAAACAAACACAAACACAAACACACACATGCATGCGTGCATGCACACACACAAACACGTGCACCTGCAAAAACACGTGCACCTGCAAAAGCACATGCACACATAGACATGCACACACATAGACACACACACAAGCACACATGTGCATATAATAAAAAATAACACACACATACACATGCTAATGCAAACAAGTACACACACACAAAGAGCTATGTACAAACACACTCACATGCATGCATGCACATACATACACATGGCCACTCATGCACATGCATACAAAGATTCACACAAAGAAACATGAACACATGCAAAAATACAAATATACACACAAATGCACATACACACACATGCACACACACACACACACATAGGAGTATACACACATACATAAGAACCATAAACACACACAAACATAGGAATACACACACAAACACACATGCACACACATACACATGCACACCCACAAGCACACAGGAACACACACATACATGTGCACTCACATGTAGACACACATGCATAACAACACACTTGCTCATGCTCACATGCACACGCACACACACACACATGCAACCACACACACATGTAACCACATGCACACATGCATGAGTGCACACAAACACTCACACACACATGCTCTCACACATACATGCTCTTAGCCAAACAGCTACACACAAAAACACATACACATGCATCCTCACACACATACACATGTGCACACGTGTACACACATGCACGTGTACACAAGCATATGTATGCATACACACACATGCATATACACACATGCATATACACACTCCTTATCTCTCAAGATAGACATACATGCAAATTCACATAATGGACATGCACATGCACAAACCCATTCACACACACTCACACATAAACACACAAATGCACTTGAGCATGGGCACACACACAGAGGTACAAATGTGCACGTGCAGATCAACACTCACACATAAGCACACACACATAGAAAGAAACATAGATGCACATGGACAAGTATATACATGTAAGCACTGCACATAAGAACACATGAACACATGCATGCACATAGATAGACGCACTGACATGCACACTCACATGCATACACATGCACACATGCACGCAAAGTATATACACATGAACACACATAAGTCGACATTCACATACACAGACATACTCACACGCATGCACACATGCACCCACTCACATGAACATGCACGTACACACATAAGCACATGCATATATGCACATGCACATTTACATACATCCACCCACACATGCATGCACACACACACACAAATGCATAGACATATGCACACATGCATGCATCCACACACACAAGCAAACATACACACACATGAACACACTCACACAGATACATAGTCATGCACATAGACGTGCACACACATTTACACATAGACGCAACACACACACAAATTCAAACATGCACACATACACAAAAACATGTATGTGCATGCACACACACATGCACCCATGTACAAAAATGCACATGCACACACATGCACCCATACTCTCACAAACAAGTACATGTAAATGCACATTCACATATATATTTATCCACATGCATATAAATGAATGCATAGGCACACATACATACATGCACACACACACACATGCATATGCAAACACACACATGTACACACTAGACATATGCATGTGCATACATGTATATACACTCTTAAGCATGCACATACAATGCACATGCACTCGTACACACACAAACATGTCTGCACAGACACATGCATGAACATATGCACACATGTACATGTGCACACAGACATGCACACATGCACAAATGTTCACACACCCAAACATACATGCACGCACTTGCTCACACTAATGCATATAAACATATACACAGATCTGCGTGCACTCATACACACACACATGCACACATGCACATGCACATGCACAAACACAAACTCACACATGAATGCATGCACACATGCACATACATATGCACCCATACACATAACACAAAACCATGCACCCACGTATGCACACACATCCACACATACTAATCCCTATGCTGACACATGCACAGTAGTGCACACATGTATAAATAGACAAATGGACACACATATATACACATGCATACACACACATGCACAAACACACATACATATACAAGTAGACACATACACAAATACATACACCCATGCACGCACATGCATATGCACACACACATAAGCACATGCACGTATTAAAAAGCATGCATGCACATGAACACATACAAACATAAACACAACTACATAGACGCGAACTCATGCATGCATACGTCCATACATTTATAGATAAAAATAAACACTGAGACACACACATGCATGTGCATAAGCACATATATACATAGGTACACATGCATATGTATGTATGCATACACACACATACATGTACACACATAAACACATGCATATGCACACACATGCACATACACAGACATGCACACAAGCACACATACACAAGCACCCAAAAAAGCACATGCACACACGCATATAGACACAACCACATGCATAGACAAAGGCATGCATAAACATGCTCACATGCACAAACAAACATACTCACACATATATGCACATGCACACATACACACATGCATGCCCATACATAAACACAACTATACACACACATACACATGCACATCTACAAATAGAGACATACACACACATGCACACACACACATACACACACATGCATGTAGACATGAAAACATACCCACACAAATGCACACACTCACACACACTCACACACACACAAACACATGCACACATGCACACTCATGCACACAAACATGAATGCATGCACACATGCATATAGGCATACTTAGAGGCATAGACACAAAAACACACATGCATATGCATAAGCACAAAAATGTGGGGACCCATGCACATGTCCATATTTACATACATGTCCACATTTACACACACATCCATGCACACATGTACAAAAGCTCACATATACATAGGTACACAAAAACTCATGCACACATACTTACGTATAAGCACACACACTGATAGGCATAGACACAAACACACACTTGCACACAAACTGGTATGACCATGCACACACACTTTACACACATACGTGCATAGCACACATGCACATATAGATTCACATATAGAAGCACACACATGCATCACACACTCACACACATGATCAAGCACACCGACAAACATACACAAGCACACTCACACACAAACACACATATGCACTCACACACATGCATAGATACACATATGTATGCAAACACACACACACAATTATGCACATGAACATGCATGAACATACATACATACAGATGCACACATGCCCACAAGCATACACACATAGATAGAAACATATAAACACACATATATATGCACAAATAAGCACATGCACAAACAAAAAGGCACTCACATGCATATGCACACATAAGCAAACAAATACACTAGCACACATACACACAGACACACTAACACAAACACATACTGGTATACACATGTACACCAACATGCATGCATGCACATGCACACTAACACACATAGACATGTACCCACACATTAACACACACATGTAAAAATGCACAAACACACATAGACATGCTCACAAATACATGCATACACACTTGTACACACACGCACATAGACACACCTATTAATAAACACACTTCAAATGTATACACGTATATACACATGCACACACATACATACACATACAAGAATACACACACATACACGCATACACACGCACATGCAAATGCACACACAAGAACATACATATGAGTGCACACACACACATCTAGATAGATAGAGGCACACATATGTGCCCTCACTCCTACATATAGACATGCACACATACCCACAAACACACATACATGTACACACACATGTGCCTGTACACACATGCACACATGCACATAGACACACATATGCATAAGGAAATATACACAATCATACACACCCATGTAAATGCATTTGCACAAATATGCACACACACATATTCACACAAATGCACATAGACACAAATACATGCACACAAATACACACATACATACATGCACACATACATAAAAATACATATTCACAAATGCAAACATGTCCATACACACACATGCATACAAAAGCTCATATGCATGCATCTGTAAACATAGACAATCACACACACACACACTCACATGCACACAAACTCACACATACACATTCACTTACTTACAAATACACAAAGATTTGCACATGCATGAATCCACACACACACATGCACACACATATGTAGGAACCCACACACATGCACACAAGCATATAAGCACACACTCACAAACACATGAACACATGCACACACACATGCAAAAATGCATACACACACACACACACACATGCACATCCACAAACATGTAGATATAGAAATGTGCGCACACACGCACACCCATACCCACACATATGCAAGTGAACTTATGCATACACACATGCACATGTACATGCGCACACATGTGCTCACTCACACACACACACAATCACCAACACCAACACTCGCTCACTCACCACACACATGCACCCACACGAACACTAATTTAAGCTAGTGCACATGCAAACACACACAAACCTACAAGCACACGCATGTCTATGCACACACACACTTTTGCAAACTCATGCACTCACACACAACCACACATGTACACACAAACACTTAGGCACACATACACATGCATAACCTCACATACACATGAATGTATAACCACACACACATAAACACTTGCACAGACATACACACAGATACATAGAAACACACACACACACAACATGTATATGCACTTACACAAACACACATAGACATGAACACACATATGCACTCACACACATGCACATACACATATGCACACACAAGAAGACACCCATGTACAAAAGCACAAATATACATAGGTAGACAACAACTCATGCACACACACACACGTACAAGCACACACACACTGATACGCATAGACACAAACACACAAATGCACACAAACTGATATGACCATGCACACAGGCTTACACACACATACATGCATAGCACACATGCACATATAGATACACACATAGATGCACACACATGCATCACACACTCACACACATGTGCAAGCACAACTACAAACACACACAAGCACATGCACACACAATCACACATATGCACTCACACACATGCATAGATACACATATGTATGCAAACACACACACACATACACACACTCATGCACATGCACATGCATATGCATGAACATACATACATATAGATGCACACATGCCCACAAGAACACACACACACATAGAAACATATAAACACACATATATATGCACAAATAAGCACATGCACATAAAAAAAAAGGCACTCACATGCATATGCACACACAAGAAAACAAATACACTCGCACACGTAACGACCTACACACAGACACATTAACACAAACACATATTAGTATACACATGTACACCAACATGCATGATTGCACATGCACACAAAAGCATATGCATGCACACACATGCACCCACATATGTTAACAAACACTTGTGCACATGCTCGCACACATGTAAAAATGACAAACACATGTAGGCACACACACAAATGCATGCATAAACACTTGTACACACAAGCTCTTAGACACATTGTTAATAAATGCACTCAAATGTGCACATGTATATACACATGCACACACAGACATACACATACAAGCATACACACATACATGCGCACATCCAAATGTGCACACAAGCACATACAAATGCATGCATGCACACATACACACAAGTTTGAATAGACACAGGCACACACATGTGCCCTCATGCATAAACACATGCATATAGACATGCACACATACCCACAAACACACATCCATGTAGACACAAACACATGCACACACGTGTGTCTGTACACAGATGCACTCGTGCACAGACACACATGCATAAACAAACATGCACAATCATACACACCAATGTAAATGCACTTGCATAAATATGCACACATGCATGCACAAACAACCACATAAATGCACACAGACACAAATGCATGCTCACATACACATATGCACACAAACACACACAAACATACATGCACATATACATAGAAAAACACATTCAAAAATGCAGACATGCCCATACACATGCACAAGCACACAAAAGCTCACATGCATGCATTTGTAAATGCAGAGAAGCACACACACACACACATGCACACAAACTCACACATACACGTGCACACACTTACAAATGCATAAACATGTGCACATGCATGAATGCACACACATAAATGGACACACATATGTAGGAACCCACACACATGCATACACATGCATATAAGCACACACACTCACAAACACATGCATACACACACACATGCACATCCACAAACATGTACATGTAGAAATGTGTGCACACACACACCCACACCCACACACATGCAAGTGAACTTATGCATACACACATGCACACACACATATATGCACACATAACTAGGCATGTGCATGCACGCATGCAAAACAAACACAAACATGCACACATACATACAGGTACACATGTATACAAATGCATATGCACCCATAAACATAAATTTGTGCATACAAACTCACATGTGAACACATATGCACACACTCACTCATAAATACAACCATATACACACATGCACACATGCACACACAAGCACCCACCTATGCACACATACATACACACAAGCACACATACACACGCACCAAAACACCAACACATACATAACAACACCAGCACACATACACATGTTCAAACACAAACACACACAAACATGCACATGCACACAAACTCACACACTTTCACATGCATGCACAAGCACACACACACTCACACAAACACATGCACTCACATGCATAAGTGCACATGCACAAACACATTGGCTCACACACATGCTTGTGGGTAAGAACATAGACACACATATACGAACATACAAACACAAACACACACAAGAATGCATGCATGAATCAGCACACACAAACACAACAACACCCACACCCCACCCCACACTCACATGCATGCACACACATGCATGCATGCATGAAAAAAATACAAACATGCACATGCACACACAAACACATGCATGTAAAAACACACACACACACATGTGGACAAACATGCGCATGCATAGCAAAGCATACACACGTGCACGCACATGCACACACATACACATACACATGCACATCCACCTGCACACCAACACATATTCTTGCACCCACACGCACAAACACAGAGGAACACACATATACACATACAAATAAGCATGCATGTACACATTTCTTGCACATAACACACACTCGAATGCACATACACACACATCATGCAAATATGCACACACATAGACACACATGTGCCCACACATGCACACACATGAATAAACACATGCATAGTCACACACACATACACACACACACACATATGCATATGCACACACACAGCCACACAAACTCATGCACACACATACACAAGATGCATATTTGCATGCACCTACACACACTAGTGTACACACACACACACACCCACACCCACACACACACTCATGCACATACATGCACATGCATGTGCACACATGCAAACACACACTTTCACACATACACAAAAAACACTCACATACATGGCACAAAGGTACTCACATAAATATACATTCATATGAACACACATGCACATGGATAGATATTCATATGAACACACATACACACATGTACAAATGTATTCAAAAGTGCATGTACATGCATACAACTCACACATACACAAAGCACATGCACATAAGCATGACATACACACACACACATGCATGCACATGCTCATAATTACTCACTGCATCCATATACACACATACCTACAAATGCATGCTAACATGCACCCATAGCACACACACGTATATGTCAATGCACATTCACACTCAAACATAAGTGTACACAAATATGCACTAACACACACACATGCATGTGTGAATATGCACACACACATACTTACACACATGCATGCACACACACATGCATTTATGTACACAAACTCATGCTTGTACACACAGGACAATATCTACACTGACACACAAATACATTCACACATGCATGCACTCATGCACTTGCATAAGAATACATAAACCCTCACATACACACGTACATCAATGACCACACACACATGCACATAAAACAAATGCACATGTGCACATGTGTACAAACATAAGCACATGCACACACACACGTACTTATGCTCATACATGCCTACACATGCAAACATGAGCACAAGAACATGCATGCACATGCACACACATACACACACATATATACGCATGCACACACAGGCTCACAAAAATGCATACACATGCAAATACAAATACACACAAATGCACACGCTTATACATGCATAGAAATGCATATACACACATATGCGTAAACATAGCCAAACAAACACACACATGCATAAGCTCACAAACACATGCACATTCAAGCATGCATGTAAACACCCACAAGCACATGCACACACAAAAACACAAGTGCATAAAATGCTCACAAACACACACACGTGCACAAATACTCATACACACATATAAACATTCAAACACACATACACATACAAGTGCACGCATAGCCATGTAGGCTCACAGACTAGCACATGCATACATGCACACTTGCACATGCACACATGCACAAACACATGAAAAAGCATAGGTATAAACACCCACACACATGCATATATGCAAACAGGTATAAACACAAATACATAAGCACACACACACATACATTCGCACACATGCACACACAAGTGCATACACGCACAAACAAACAAATACATGGACACATGTGCAAAAACACACATACATACATACAGGCATGCACATATGCACATGCACATACATGCATGTCTGCATACTCGCACACACATAAACATGCATACACATATGCACATGCACCCACACTCACACTCATGAACAAACACACACACACACACACATGTACAAGCATATAAAAACACATACACACATACACACAAAAGTGCTTACAAACACACACATACTTTTGTGCATGCACAAAGATGTACACACACATGCATACACAAATGCACATACACACACACACACACTCATGCATACACACATGAAAATGCATACATACATACACAGACAAAAATGAGTACTCAAACAAACACACACACACACACCTACATACACACATGCATGCATATATTCATATGCAACCACACACATGCACATATATACACAAATACACCCACACACACAGACATGCATAAACATGCACACACACATGTTTTATTATTGGTCTCTAGTCATGGTGCTTTGTTTGATGATAATAAATCTTAAATATTTCTGATAAATTTGGTTAAGTGAATATGCAAATTTTAGGTAGCTAACATGTGTATTCATTGGAGAACTAAAAGAGGTAGCTGCACAAATATTAAATCTCATGAAGATTATCTTGGTCGGAGTGGTAAACCACTAAGAGATGTATTTCAAATTTAATTTTAGGTATTTCAATTTTACTTTGATTAGAATGTTAATTTTGATTGAAATATTTATTATAAGGCATATAAATTAAATTCAAATTAATCTTAAAATAATATTTAGGTTTCTAATATTTTTGATGCATCTTCCTTGATATCTTAACCATCATTTTATCCTAACAATATTTTTAAAATACTTAATTAATTACTTTGTGATCTTTTTAAGTGTTGATGAGCTAAGATAGCATAACCTTTTATGCTATAAATTAACATGATTCACTCATGTTCTATAGATGTGTGCATGTTACAACCTATTTTGGTTCCAATAACTCATGCTTTAGTGCTTTTTCCATTTCTAATTTGAAGACCATCATACTACTTCAAGTGGATGGATATATACGAGCCACTAATCAAGTTCCTTAACTGATAACTTTCAATATTCCACATACCCTTTCTAGTCTTGGATAGGAGAAAAGCATGTAAAAGTCAACCACATGTTAAATTTGGTGATCTAAATCCTTTTAGAACTAGTTGGCCTTGCATAAATAATATTTAAACTATCTCTTCTTATCAAAATATATCTTGGAAATTTAGAGTGAATATTTTTTTAAACTTGCATTGAGATGCAATGTGTCCATGTTTCAGAATATAGTTACTTTTTTTATAGCAAAATTATGAAAAAGTACATAAATTGATGATTGTTGGAATAAAATGTGACAATGTGCATGATTCTTTTAGACTCAATCAGTAAATCAGCTAGCATATTTTTGGAATCAACACAATAGCTAGCTCTACTCCAATAATTTTTACTTTGATTATGTAATTTGTGTTATTATGATTTAAATGTTAAAATAGGCCTAAATAGTTTGCAAGCACTTCATTTACCATATTTCACATAGACACCAAATTTTTATATTTATGAAAACTTTTTATGTATTTCTTCTAATGATAAATATTAGAGAAAGAGTATACCTCATTATGAATTAAAGTAGACACTATGTGACCACCTACTAACATGTGTCAAATAAGCTTTCTTTTCACTTCTTTCTTTCTAGAAGTGATATTAGAGTTAATCCATGCAATCTTCATAGACTTCTTTTTTCTCATCTAATTTTTTAAATTTTCAACGATCACTTTATACATAGGGTAAGCCAAACAAATGTGTATAAGCATTTCGCATTCTTTGAGTTTATGTGATGGTTGTGTGTCACACTATTAGTTGGATATTAGACATAAGAACAAATGTAGTGGTAAGTCTTGTTGTTCTTAGGATTGGAAATGCTCTTATATTTTTTGTGTTGAGCTAAGGTTCTCTATGACGTGCAAGAAGTGCATTTTTGTTATTTGTTATCTAAGTTATCTCTATTAAGTATTATGGCATTAAATATTACTTTACATACAACTTTATTATAGTTCATTATATTCTAATTAGTTTTATTCATTTTATAGGTACTTACTCTTTTATAGCTTACCTTGAGGATTCCTTATTGAGCTTTCTATTTCACCCCTACTATTACATATTGTGTTAAATAATTAGGTACTTGCCTTGTAGACAAAATTAGCCAAGTAGATTAGGTGACTATAGTTGTATTGGCTTCCAATAATTCAGTTCTTAATATTTTTATTATGTAGTGCATATGTTCTTTTAATATAGGTGACATTAAATGTGTTTTTTATCATGGACTATACTGAACATTTTTTTTTATCATTATACATTAATTGCATGGTTTTATTTAGCATGTTGGGCACATGGATTGTAAGTTGATACTAAGCAAGTTATTTGTAGGTACAATGTACTCATTAATACTTTCCAAAACGTTATCTCAGATGAAGGTAACAAGTTTCTAAATCAATTACGTCACTAATTGGTAAAATGATTGGGCTCATTTATTACCACAGACCATGTGCATGATGATTAGATTTGGAGATTTCTACTCCCATTTTGAACCCTAAGCATGGAGTATGGAAAATGGCTAGTTATATAAATTATTTAGAGATGGTATTATAACCTTGTTTAGATTTTAAGGCATCCCCAAGAATCTTAGGTTCAAGACCACTAAAGTTAAGATAATGGGTCATAGAATTGTATTATCTAGTTTTATTTTTTAATGATTTTGGCCATTAGTATTACATGATGTTTGTATAGTATTTCCTCATCAGAGGATCAAGAGGGGTCATAGAACTTTGAGATACTTTGATGGGTAGTGCTAATGTCTTGGTACACCTCAAGATACTACAACTAGTTAAGGCTAAGACACAATAGATGCAGGAAAAGCCCAAATTGGAGTGGTTGTTGGAGTCCTTTATGGGTTTTAAGGACATGAACCTTTGTGAGTGTGTTACACCTAGCCATGAAACATGAATGGTTAGTCCATGTTCTTTACTTGTTTGATGTTGTGAGGTGCTTAGATAAGAGAAAGGTCACACTTGTAGAAAAAGTATTGGATGAAGAGGCCACGACATGGTAGCAAGTTCAATGCCAAACTATGTTCAAAGACACCAAGAATTACATGAATCATCGAACCATGTTTGAGGCTAAATTCAGAGAGGTTTACATTTCAAAGAATACCAAAGCTAAGATTCAAAGACAGTTCACATATTAAGAAAGGTAGATGATAATGGCTTATTATGCCATTAGAGGAACATAGATTTGAGCCTTTCATGGAGGAACTCTGACCTTCTCTTGAGAAGCACATGGTAGCCAAACAGTTTAATTTGTATCAAGATTTGGTAAAAGTAGCCCAGATAATGGACCACTAATGTTCTAATATTCAGAGTGGCTAACAATATACTAAGATATTTTGATTCTTTTTACAACAAAAGGATTTTTATGCTCCACTAAAAAATGAGATAAAGAAGATTTAACCTTATCTATCAGACTATACTTTTTCTAACACAACTAGTAAGTGACTTATAAATAGAGAAAACAAAAGAGTAAACATATGATGCCACTAGTGTTGTAAGAGACATGGTGGTACTTGTTATTTCATAAAGTGATTTGGTTATCTTCTTTAAATCTAGCCATAAAAACTCAACCTTTTTTTTAAAGATAGAAGACTATTAAGGTCCCTGGTCAATTAGGTGATGTTTTAAGAGATTAGCTAAAGATATATGCACTCAAATGTGATCACTTATATGGTCAGATTTTATGGAGTTACTTTTGTTGTCCTTTATGATACTAAGGATTAACATTAATTTTTTCTATGCTTGATTTGGAGGGAATTGAGAGCAATAAAAAATATCTATAATTTCTACTATTTGTGAAGCTACCTTCAAATGAAAAGGTTCTAGTTGGTATTATAGTTCAAAGAGATAGAAATATTTTTTTCATGAGTGCTAGGATGAGCTTATCAAAGTCCAATCATCTAGGTTGAAATTATTTTTAAGCATGGACTAAATGACCCAAAATGGCATTACGATAGATTATTAAGAAAATAACTTTTCCATGATGGAGCAAAACTCTATTGGCATAGCCTTCTTTGTAATAAAATGATATTCTTATTTATTTAGTATTGTAAACTTCAAATTTGGTATATAGAATTTGTTTACTGTGGCTAAGAAAAGTAGATGCTTAGCCAAGATATTGTGATTATGCATAATTACTAGAATGATTTGTCAGGATTGATAATAGAGGACAAAGTTGGGTCTGACATTGACCTAGTGCTAGAATTAACCCTATTGCTAATGAATATCATGGGATCACCTTAACAGAATAATAAAACAAAGGTTCAATGGTAGAACTTAACATTTGAATGGTTTATTTGAGCAAATGCTTCTCCTTAGGGCACTTCTTGTTAAAAAGAAATATCATAGTAAACATATATGTGCGAATTACTAAGATCTTAAAAGAGTGGCA